>JAOXYA010146716.1:0-10005 GCA_028565675.1 Sorex palustris | reverse complement strand
ACAGAGGTAGTTGATGGAAAGGTGGGTAGATAGATGAGCATCAGAAGAGAACTATTATTTTTATGGGAAAATGTGATATGGGGGTTATTATAGGAGTTGGAAGTAAATCTTACATATTAATTGAACCTAATGGTTTTAGAAAAGCAAATCAGTAAAATTGGCTAAAAAGAACTTTATTTCATTCACTTCCTTACCTTAGTTTACATTGCTAGAGAGAGGAGGAAAATGTATTCATAATCTGTGTTTTGAGGTGTTGCCTTTGGTGAAAGTTTAAGTTTCTTGAATATTAAATAATTTATCCCCCCAAATAATAGTCCACTCTTTTCACTTCAAAGTTGTGTTTCAGGATCCATCCAGCTAACTAAATCTTACTTATATGTAGCCTTTCTCATATTTGTAGAACAAAATGCCAAAGATTCATAGCAATAAAAACATTGCAAGTACTGATAAGGTTAAGAAAATAGTGTCTTGTCCATTAAAGATTGTGTTTATTACATGAAAGTACAGGTTTTCTGTCTCTCTATTTTATAGCTTTATTGTATTTGATTTTGGTTGTGTGTGTGTGAGAGAGAGAAAGAGGAAAGATAGAGAAACTTTTTTTACAGTTTTTTTTCCATGACCAGCTAGATGCCAGTTACTTTTTAAATACTTGACTCTTTCATTATTATAATTTGTCAAAGTGCTCTCCAGATGCTCTCTAGCAAGTCACTAGAAAACCCCCAATTGGCAGTTTCTCTCGGAAAGAAAAAACCTTATGTGTCTTTACATTTTTAAGCAATATTTAATGTGTTATTCATAAGGCTCTAGCTCTGGAAGATGAAGTAGTAAATGAGACCGAAAAGGTAGCTGTCACGGCACTGCTCTGAGTGGTGATGAGGAGATGGCTTTCTGAGGAGGGTACCCCTGAGCTGGACAGAATAAGAACAAGCTGAGTTTGAATTGGGTGGTAATAGGGCTGGAGAGATAGTATGGTGAGTAGCATGTGCTTGTGCTGCACTCGGCCAACTCGAGTTTGATCACCTGCACCACATATGGTCCCCCAGTCCTTGCCAGGAATGATCTCTGAGTGCAGAGCCAAGAGGAGGCTTGGAGTGCTGTTGGATGTGTCCCCCCATGCCTCCCATCCCCACCAAATAAATAAATGGGTGGGAAAGTTCTGAGACAAGGAATAAATAAGCACAAAGGCTCCAAGGGAAGAAAGAGATGGTGGTGTAACAGAGAGGTGAAATAATGTGAGTGCATGACTGCATGAGTGTGAGTGTGTGAGTGAGTGCATGAGCACATGAGAGTGTGAGAGTGTGAGTGAGTGTGTGAGTGAGTGCATGAGCACATGAGAGTGTGAGAGTGAATGTGTGAGCACATGAGTGAGTGAGTCAGTGCATGAGTGCATTGAGTATGTGAGTGAGAGAGTGAGTGCGTGAGTGCGTGAATGAGAGTGCAAGAATGAATGAGGTTCCAATGATGGCTTTTCAGCCATTAATAATTATTAATCTAATGGATACTTGGATTTTATTCTTAAATTCACCAGGTGGCCATTGATGAGATGGAAGGTGAGATGGCTGTGCAGGAGAGTGGCATAATATGATTTTCCTTTTTAAAAATAAATTCTGGGTGGAAAAGGGTGATAGGTCTTTGACCCCAGCTGACACAGACGAAAATAGAGACAAGTAAAATGAAGGAAGTAGAAGTTTATTGGAGTGTGCTCCCGGACAGACTCTATGAACCTCGGGTGAGGAGAGCCACACCCTAGAAGGGACCAAGTGGCTTTTTAAGTTGTCTTGGGCGAAAAGGGGAGAAGGGAACAAATGCCAGTGGAACCAGTGTCCTTGGTCTGGCCTGTTAGCTGTAGGACATGGATGTGACGAAGCATGGATGAAGCCTGTGACTTCCTGTCGCCAGGTGAGCCATAAGTCCTGTCTTCCACACTGGGGACTGGATTATCTGATCCTGGGAATGTCACTGTCTCATCAGCCAGTTGCAATTTGGTCCCGTTTGCCATTTTATCTGAGCAAACCTCACAAAGGGAGCAAATGAAAAGAGGAAGAGAGAAAATGCGCACCTAGGTCAGGGTGATGGCAGTGAGGCAAAACCACTAAAGACTTTGGGAAGTAAAATCATCAGACCCACTCTTCCGTGAACCAGAAGGAAAGAAAGAAAGAAACCACAAAGGTTTAAGAAGTCAGGTAGTGGGTACTGGAGCTATAGCAAAGCAGGTAGGGCATGTGCCTTGCAGGCAGCCGACCTGGGTTCGATTCCCAGCCTCCAATATGGTCCCCCGAGCACCGGCAGGAGTAATTCCTGAGTGCAAAGCCAGGAGTAACCCCTGTGCATCGCCGGGTGTGACCCCCCCAAAAAAATAATAAGTCACGTAGATGGAAATAATGGAAGCTGTCCCTCGAGGAATCGTCTCTCTGTCTCTCTCTGTCTCTGTCCCTCTCCCATTCTCTCTTTCTCTCTGTCTCTCTTTCTCTGTGTCTGTTTCTCTCTGCCTCTCTGTCTCTGTGTGTGTGTCTGTCTGTCTGTGTGTCTATCTGTCTCTTCTCACTCACTCACTCTCACTGCCTTTCCCTCTCCCTCATTCTCACATTTGTCATACTCTATCCCTAAGGGGGCATTAACAGTCTCCAGTCAACCCATACCAGAGATATTCTAGACACTTTCACTTTCTACACAGCATTCAATAAAAGTTCAATGAGATACCTAACTCTTTCTTTAAAATACACTTTGTGTTAGATGATTCTCCCTAACAGTAAACTAATACAAGTGTCCTGAGACCATTTAAGGTGGGCGACGCAAGACATCAGGAGGCAGCTTGCTCACAGGGCTGGAGTGCTAGCTTCACCTGCAGGAGGAATCCCCTGAGCCTAACCACAGCAACCTCAGAGCGTAGAACTGAGCTGGAATAGCCCTTGAGCACCACTAGGTATGACCAAAAAGACAAATTTTAAAAACAAACAAGAAGGGCTAGACTGAGCAGGGATATTTGGTATGTTCAGTATATGACATACATTTTAGAATTACAGTATCTTTTTTTTATGATGGTTTAATTGGGATGTAACCCCACTGTAAGTGAAGAACTCGGTATCTTTTCCAAAATGAAGATGAGTTGGGTAGTCATCAGAGATTAGAAACTAAGAGTGAAGGAGAACTGATCCTCAGTAGGATGCTTGCCACTGTGGAGGGAGGTGGGAATGATTCAGGGAAGGAACCCCTACAATGAAGACAGAAGGAAGTTGTCTGTCTGGAGAGACAACTTCTGAAAAAAGGTACAGTGATATGCATGATACCATATCAGGAATAGTGTTTTTAACCACAGCGCCTAAAAGGGAGAAAAAAAGAGAAAAAAAAGTGCCTGCTAGTGAGGGAGACTGGGAGACAAGAGGGAAACTGGGGACACTGGTGGAGGGAAGGGGGTACTGGTGAAGGAGTTGGTGCTCAATTATTGTGCCCCTGAAACTTAATTATGAATAACTTTGTAGGTTTGTAATTCATAGTGACTCAATAAGTCAATTTTAAAAAAGGAAATTGGGCAGGAATATTTACACAGATGTATGCAACTTATATACAACTGTATATAAGCATTCAGTTCAGAAAAGAATAGAGGTGGGTAGGTAGAGAGTAAATTTAGATTCCCTATCTTGTCTTGGTTTTTTTTTGTGTGTGTTTAACGGATAGAATTGTGAAGAAAGGAAAGAAAGAAAGACGAAAGAAAGAAAGAAAGAAAGAAAGAAAGAAAGAAAGAAAGAAAGAAAGAAAGAAAGAAAGAAAGAAAGAATTCTAATAGTACATACAAAAAACAAACCCCATTTGATTTTACATACTTTGAATGCAAACTAATAATGACTATAATTTATTCAAATTTTTAACTATTTTCTCTAATTTCCTCTGAATTTTAAGGCAAAGAATGGCTAAGAAAATTAATGCAACTTTAGTTCAAATTTGTACTTTAAAAGACTTAAAATTTAAATATAACCTTTAATCTTTTAAATGTGTCTAGTCTATATATGGGGTGGAGCGATAGCACAACGGGTAGGGTGTTTGCTTTGCACACAGCCAACCGGGCCAACCCGGGTTCGATTCTTCTGCCCCTCTCGGAGAGCCTGGCAAGCTACCGACAGTATCTTGTCCGCACAGCAAAGCCTGGCAAGCTACCCGTGACGTATTCGATATGCCAAACACAGTAACAACAAGTCTCACAGTGGAGATGTTACTGGGCCCGCTTGAGCAAATCGATGAACAACAGGAGGACAGTGACAGTGACAGTGATTTGTTGCTTACCGTCTGAACTCCATCAAAGAATGTGTGGTAATTATGGAAAATGGGTAGGAAGTGTCTTATGATGTCTCCACTTATGATGTCTTATGATGTGACCACTTTGCAGCCGCGTGGTCCAGAAAGCAGCCTGGAGTGTGGCAGAAGTTGGGTAGTGAAGTTCAGCTGTAGGGGCTGGGTCCCTTGGGGCGGGGAGGGCTCTCGCCCGCCCCCCCTCTGGGTCTCCCCAGTGAAAACAGCTTAGCACAGAGTACATGATTGTGTTTGGTTGAAATATAAACATAAAAATTTGTTAGTCTGTAACTGTATCTATAATGATGATTCATTAAAATAAAAAATTTAAATGAAATTTAATTTAATTTAAAAAATAGAATGTGATTCATGTACATAAGCACAAATGCAGCTATCGGTCTTTCAGGGAAACATGCCATTAATTTTAATATGATATATCATTATAAAAACATATATGTGTATACAAAAGCATATTCAACTTATTGGAGAGTCATTGATGGTTAGGATTGTGACTGAGAAATTAATTCATTAATCTGTATCAAAGGGAGGGGGCAGAGGATGGTACAGGAGTTGAAGCACCTACCTACCTACTTACCTTCCATGCAGTCAATCCCAGTGTCATCCCTGGCACCTCATTTGGTCCCCTGAGCACCAGCAGATTGATTTTTGAGTATAGAGCTAGGAGTGAGCTCTGAACACTCTGACTCCAAAGAATATTTTTGTTAAAAATAGTTTATTTTCTTTGAAAAATGAAAAAATGCCCAGGTTTCAGGAACCTCTTTTAAGAAAACTATAACAAAGCACATGAAAATGAAAAGCTGTGTGCTTTATCAGAGCGAAAAATGAAGGTATCTAATTGCCCAATAATAGAGACATAACTTAAACCAGAGTAAAGCTTCGAATTAAGTCACATTCACAACTCCTGTCCTGTTTTCAGAAATGTTTAATGATGTATAAAAATATGCTATTTCAGAAAAAAACAACACGATGTCAAATAATGTTTTTGTTGTTTTTGTTCAAAAGAAATAATGCGCACACACAATATGTGCTTCATGGGGTGTTTTTTGTTTGTTTGTTTTTTCTTTTGAGGTCATATGTTAGTGCTCAGGGGCTATTTCTGGCTCTGTGCTCAGGAGTGAATCCTGGTGCGACCCAGGTGATCAGATGCGGTGCAATGTGGGGTTGACAACATGAAGACCAGCACCTTAACCCCTGAGACATCTCTCCACCACCCAGTACTTTGTTTTAAATGGTGCATTGTGGGATACTTTAATTTTCTAAATCTTCCTTAATGAAACTTTACTCCTCTTTTTACCAGAATTGTATGTGTAGATAGTGAGGTATAGTTATAGATTTAACAATCTCAGGTTACATACTTTTTCACTAAGATTCATTGCATCTCTTATTTCAAGTGCTGTAACTAAGTGATCTATCAGCTGAAACATCAGCAGAACTCATTCCCCATCACTAGCTGCAGTGAATATTTATAGATTGGAAGTGGGATCTAATTGACTTGAGAAGGATATATTTTGCCATCCAGGCTTTATAGTCCATCTCTTAAGTGTGGAAAATCTCACAAGCTTAGATAGTGGAGCCAACATTGATGGAGTCTCTACCTCACTGGGGGCCACAGAATGATCCTCTAATCATGGCGTCAGTCATTTTAACTGAAGTCTCTTTGGCCTCACTTTGCCTACACCAGACCAAGATCTTTCCTAGTGAGTATGGAGACTGGTCAAGAAAAGGTATATTTCCATGCTCCATATTCTGCCACCCTTCCCATCCTTGCTTTACTCAGAAAAGAAAACACTTTATTAAGAAAAAATTAAAATAGCATTTCTCAGTGGGAGGATCCGTTATAATCTCTACAATCGCTTCCCAAGACGATAAATACTAAGAAAGATTGAGTAAACTAGTTATGATTATTTTTTATTTGAAAAAACAACAGAATGATTGGATTTGTATCAGAAACCGAATCTTTGATCACCCCACAAGATGCAAATACCTGGCCAAAATAAAATTTTTTAAAAAGGAGCCTCACAATGGTGGGATGATTAAGGAAAATTAGCAGTTCTGTTCCCTCCATACCAGAGACAAGGAGGGAACAAAGCGGGTATGTGATTCTTTGGTTAGAGATTATAGGTTCAATCACCTATAATCTTCTTTCAGAGCTCATGACAAGATTCAGGGCTCCTGACAATAAACCATACATATGAGATCAGTTGGATGACTTTAATCTAGGAAGAAATATGTGTTTCCCTTTAATATCTCTCAATGCACTTCACTTAACAATTTGCCATAAGTTACTAATTCAGTTTGACTATTCCTTCCAAAGGAACCTCATTATGGAAGAACCTGAGAGACTAGAAAATCTCCCTCATTCTTCGTGCTGCTTAGAAACAAACGGTCTCAGAGAATCTGTAGTAAAACGAAAGTTAAATTGTTGTATCAGAAAGTTAATTTGCAACTTAACACAATTTTTAAAAGATATATGATTGCCTCCGATCGTTTCTTTATGCTTATTCCAAAAAGAAACCATTCAACATTCCACCACAAATGGTAAAGCTTGATGAAATATCAAATTTACGTTCAGTCACAATTGAAGATAAAATCATGCAGTAGAGGTGAAGGTGAGCTGTGTGTTTTGATCGGCAAATGGTTATGGAGTGCCCACCCTGCACTGAGCCAGCTGGGAGGACCAGCCTGTACCACAGTACTGTGAAAGAGTTTCCTAAATTGTGGTTGAGGGAATCAGACTCCCAAAGAATCATGTCTGGCTTCTTAGGGAGTTTCTAAGAAGAGTGTCAGCTTACTCTTTGGTCAGACTCTGAATGAGCTCCAGACTTTTCAGAGTCCAATTAGAAGCTATGGTGAGAGGATTTTTGGAAATCTTTCAGAAGGTGGTTGTGATGCATGAACATAAATACTAGTGACTACTTCTTATCTGATGATTTAAAAAGGTGAAAATGTTGCCAGAGGAGCCCCAGGGAGTAATATGCACAAGACTATCAATGCTATTTTTGGATGCACTATCTTAAGAGTCTATAAAATACCGTTGGTTGGGTGGTCTTTTGCTCCAAATGCAGCAACTGAAATAAATAAAACAGGAGGAAAATTACAACAAAAATTTGGAAAATATGTTAGAACTATGGAAGCAATACACTTTGGAAGAACTAAAATTCTTGAAAAGAAGGATGAATTGAAATTAAAGTTTCTGCTCTTGTCCGGAGTCATATGCTGATTCTGTTCACCCAAGATTTCCCAGCAAAGACTGTTCAACAAGAAGAAAGCCTGAACACTATTTTTCTTTCCTTTTTTTTTTTGTTTTTGTTTATGGGCTACCCCAGTGATGCTCAGGGGTTACTCCTGGGAATTATTCCTGGTGATGCTCAGAGGACTGTATGGGATTGCTAGGGATAGAACTCCAAATGCCCTACCCACTGTACTTTACTCTCACCCCTGAACACTGTTTTTCAAGAACTCCCTGGATCCTCTGCCTTTCTTATTCTCTCTCCTGATTGCTCCACTGCCTCTGTCTTTCACTTTTAAAAGTCCACAGTTAATGTGGGTGTGAGCTAAATTTATGACATAATGAAGTTCCAAAATCACACACACACACACACACACATACATACATACACACACTTCAGAGACCCTAACAGATTTAGATTTATTCAAATCAAGGAGTCATTGGTTTGCTGCTGTATCAGCAAGGTACTCAGAGTTACCCATTCTGGGGAAATTTGCATTTAAACAAAGTTCCTCAAAGTGAATCTCTAGTTGTCTAATGTCTGACATTCACAAGGAAAACTATGGTGAATAATACATAGCCCTAAAATCATACAATGCAAAATTGCTGTTTATTGTCTATATTGTATAAGATGGACAGAACAAAAGAGACTAACGTATTTAAGTTCACTTAGTAAAATGATTTAAATCTGCCTATGGCCAATTGAACTCAGTATTACACAAAGCAAGGACAATGCTTAAGTATTATCTTCAACAATTCAATATGCAGGGATACAGGTATACATAAAGCTGGTGAAAATATTTGCAAATATAATTATATAACTTTACTTCATGCTTGCCTCATTCATTCAATTACTCATTGTCATGTCTATGGATCAAACAACAGAAATGCAGAAAATCCTGGCTTCAAAATGGCGGAAAGTATGAGGAACATAGGAAGAATTCTTTCTCAAAATTTTGCTACAAGTGCAATTTGAAATGGCAGCAATTAGTTTCTGAGTGAGACCTGATCACTTGCACAAAGAGAAAACATGTCATTTTAGATACAGAACCAGCTTTTGATTTAATCAGCAAATCCCTAATTTGAAGAAAGAAAAAATAGCTTTAGGGCCTGGGTGGGTCGGGGTAGTGAACCACGCATGTAAAATGCTGAGCCTTTGATTAGGAATATAAATAATTATTAGCTTAGACCACATGGTGTTTCTCCTTTTCTAGCTCTCCTGCTCAGTGTCTGCAGGGTATTTTATAAAATTTAACCGAGGGGAGGAGGGTAAGTGAGAAGAGGGCTCTTGCTTGCTAGTTAGCTCAGCCTTCTCAACGCTTTGATAAAGGAGACTCTTGTTGGCGCAGGAGCAGTGAGGAGAGTAGACGGTGGACAGATTGCAGCAATGGGGCTGCGGAGTCGCTCAAAGGGCGGAAGTGCAGACCCTGCATGTGAGAGCCTCGGGTTAATACCCTCCACCACGTCTTGGTCCCTTGAGCAACATTGGATCTGGAACCAACACCCCCTTCCACAAATAATAGAAGCTCTAATACTTTGAAAGATTCTCAAAGACCTTGTTTCTGGTTTCATTTTTCTAAAATGGATACCAATTGCATATTTACAAATTAAATGCAATTACGTTGCTTCCAGTATTGGTGTATATGTGCATATTAATTGTGTTTTGCAGTGTCAGCAGGAAGGCTGCAGTTGTTGTGGTGCTGGGGATCATGCTTGCTGATGTAGGACGATGCGTCATAGATACAGGGCATCTGTCCTTTCCCAAAGCCACACACACATTGTCCAAAGCCAGTAGGTAATGGTGATGTTATACCCTAATAGCCATAGCTGGTATACAGTCTTTTTTTGGTTCTAATTTATGAAGTTAACTTTAATGAAGAAATGCTTGCCATTCACTAATATAAAGTCAGGTCTAATATCTTGGTTTCTTTTTTTTTAATTGGGGTAATGTTGGTTTACAGATGGATTCCCAATCTCCCCATCATATCCATCACCAGAAGACCAAAAACCCTTCACTGTGAACCAATGATCTCTCTCTGCTCTTCATGGTCAGAATCCAGAGTTTCTCTTGATTTGTTTTTCTTTAGTTCATTGTTTCTTTATATTCCATAAATGAGTAAAATAATTCTTTATTTGGCTTTTTCCTTCTGATTATTTCCATTAGCACAAGGCTTCTAGTTCCATACATGCTGTCACAAATAGCAAGATACATGTCTTGGATATTTATGTCTTAAACATCTTTTTTCCAAGATACAGGTATGTTTTTATTTAGATACATAGACTTCTTAGTTGTATGTCATGCAAATATTTTCTTCCAATTAGTAGAACACAGCATTATTTTTGTTTGCTTGTTTGCTTCACTTTTTTTAATTTAAGCAATCTTTTACTATTTATTTATTTATTTATTTATTTATTATTAGTGAAACACCATGAGGTACAGTTGTAGACTTACAAATTTTTGTGCTTGGGTT
>JAOXYA010146694.1:0-10005 GCA_028565675.1 Sorex palustris | reverse complement strand
CCGGAAGACTGATCTTTTTTTTTCCCTCCCCCCCCCCCCCCCCCCCCCCCCCCCCCCCCAGCTCGCCCACACTCTGTCAGCTGGTAAAGAGACGTTTATCATGCCAGGCGCGCATTTGTTGTACTGGCAATAATATTTAAATATTGGAAGACAGGTTTGAAATATCAAACACACTTTTTTTTTCTTCAACAACAATGGGCCGAAACCTTCTTGAGAAGGTGCCATCCCCCAGCACTGGGAGAGAGAGACCAGCTCAGCGTTTCTCCCTTCCCCCCTCCCCTCCCCCACGTCACACCCCCCTCCCCCAAACTTTCTCCCTCTGAGTGGGGTGGCGAGTTCCAAAAAGGCAAAAGAAATTCTCAGCCCAGAGTCTCCTGGGTTTGGAAAAAAAGGGTGGGGGCAGCGCATACTGGGCTTTGGGGTATGGCCCATCTCGGCCACCCAGGGCTCCATGTGCCTCCAGCTCCGCGATGCAGCTTTGGGGGGTGCTTCTTAGTATCCAAGCAAGCGCCGGGGACCCCAGCAGTGGCACTCGGCTTCCCTGGGGGCTGCAGAGACGACACGGGGGGTATTTTAAGGATCTCATCGGCTGCAGGCGGCCGGAACTGGTAGAGACATCTGCTCGCAGTTCTGGATGTCACTAAAAACAGGATAGCGAAGCATCGAGTTGTGTGGGTGGTGGTGGGGAGGGTATGTGCCCGCACCCACGGTGGTGGGGGACATGGCGCTGGGTCCCTGTGCCCCGTGGTGACCTCTGCCCTCTCGTGTGCAGCCTGCGACATGAATGTGCACAAGCAGTGCGTCATCAACGTGCCCAGCCTCTGCGGCATGGACCACACGGAGAAGAGGGGCCGGATCTACCTGAAGGCTGAGGTCACCGAGGAGAAGCTGCATGTCACAGGTGAGGTGTCCCCCCCATCCCCCACCCTGTCCTGCCCGCACGGTATCCCCGGCTCCGGGAGGGAACAGGCCATGAATACCCCATGTATGCTGTGGGGCGGTGGGAAAAGAGGCAGGGAGGCCTCTGGGAGGGGCTGCCAGGGGGTCTGTGCAGCCCCCTCACACAGCTGAGCTCAAGGATGGTGGTGCTGACAAGTGCCCAGTGGCGAGCACCATCTCCGGGAGAGGAGTCAGGGGCCCAGGGAAGTCAGAGACTGGGACCGTGTCAGAGAGAAGCCCTGTAGGGAGCCTGGGGCGCCTGCCCCAAGGTGGGTGATGACCACACAGGCGCGCTGCATCCAGCAGCCTGGCCAGGGGGTCCCCCAAGTGCACCAAGACACTCTCGCCCAAGGCTGAACTGGCTGCACAGCTGCTCGGGAAGTGGGGGGGTCCTCTGGGTCTCCCACAGATGCCCTGAAGGGCTGTGAACCTGCCCAGTTCCCATTATCCCGGGACACTTCTCACTCCATAGGCGGCTTGTGGCCCACCCCGAGATTTTGGGGGTCCCCTTGCCCTGGGGGCATCACTCAGGCACTGCATTTGGACACGAATGTTCCATTGGCACTTGGACTTGGGAATTATGAACTCACAGAGATGGAAGGACTGGTTGCCCATCGTCTGGGTATAAGAGAAGGTGGTAGGGCAGCCCCCTGGTAGCGTCAGGGCCGAGGTGGTGGTTAGCGGCGGGATGGCACCCCCGTAGTACAGGGCTCACGGACTCCCTCCCCGCTCTGAGGCAGTACCCGCCGCCGCTGAGCCACAGCCTGCCCAGAAAGGTCCTTGAGGTAGAAGCAGAGAAGGGCTGGGAAAACACTCAGGCCTTTATCTGCCTTTGGAAAAAAATAAGCAAACGCCCTATTTTCACAGCTGCCCTCGTGGGTCAGAGGTCAGGGGAAAAGGAAGAAACTCAGGGGTCTTGCTCACGAGGGCACATCCAGAGGACAAAGCAAGTAGCAGTGGGTGGCCGAGAGCCAACTCCGAGCACGGCCCTAACGGCCCTGGGCACACCTGCCCTCCGGACTCGGCTTTAGCGGTGCCTGAGTTTCCTCACTGCGTGTGCGGCTCTCACCTCCCTACCCCGTTCCCAGGACTGTTTCCATCAGCTGTGGCCATCTGTCCCCTCTCTGGAAAACAACCAGGACCTCAGGAGCACCACCACGCTCCCTGAGAGGTGCTGTGAGCCCCGACACACCCTCCCTCGTTTTCCTCTTCCTCCCCCTCAGAGCCGGGTACGAGGGGCAGGGAGC
The DNA here is from genome assembly GCA_028565675.1 of Sorex palustris. Taxonomy (NCBI): domain Eukaryota; kingdom Metazoa; phylum Chordata; class Mammalia; order Eulipotyphla; family Soricidae; genus Sorex; species Sorex palustris. Next base: position 7,819 of record JAOXYA010146694.1, on the reverse strand, counting down.
TGACAATTTGGGGGATTGTTTCCAGAAACTCAGTGCTCGGGGCTAGGAAGAGCCTGGTGACCACAGCCCGGCCTGGCATGCTGCCTCTTCTGTGGGGAGTTGGAGGACAGGCCCGCTTGACTCTCAGGGCACAGTTTTCTGCCCAGAGCTGAGAGTCACAGTCTTCTGCCCAAGATGCAGAACGGGAGTCGGACATACGTTCATTTTCCCCGCCCTGGGCCCGGGGATGGCAGTGGGTCATGGGACTTGAACCCAGTGGACCAAACTGAGGCGGCATTTATCATCTACAACTACATTCTGGGGTGATATAGCAGGTAAGCCACCCCGGGTTCGATTCCCGGCATCCCTTATGATGGTCCCCTGAGCGCCGCCAGGAGTCATTCCTGAGTGCAGAGCCAGGAGTAAACCTCTGTGCATCACCAGGTGTGGTCCAAAACAGAAATAAAATTAGTTAAAAAAGAAAACTGCATTCCAAAGCATCAGTGAAGGTCATGCAAGATTAACGACAATTTATACTTATATTTAGAACAAGGTATGGTCTACAACCATCAATCAAAAAGGGGCGTGACTTCATTTACAACTGTGTCTCACACAGGGGCTGGTTGTCTCCTTGCATAATCCAGGGGCAGGGCCTGGTCTTTGCCAACCCTTAGAAGCACAGGTGGCCATAGCTCCCAGGGCCTATGTGGCCCCCCGACCCAGGGTCTCTGGGGGGGCCCATACAGCTGGCACAGACGAATGCTCTTAAGCATTCCAGGTCTGTCTCTTATAGACTTTTCACTCTTCCTTGATCCATCGGTAGCTGGATGTTGTTTTCTTAAACTGTATAATATTATAGCAGATCATAACAAATGACTTCAACTGAGAAAGAACAGCAGCTGAGTCCAGGCTGGAACCCCGAGGCAGACGTCACGCAATCCCCTCTCGCTTGTCTTCTGAGTACAGCTGGGCAGGAGCTGGGCAGGAGGGATGGGCCCAGCCTTCTGCTCTTAGCCAAGCAGCGGTCCCGGGGTGCTGCCCAAGCCGTCCTACCTCTGCAGGGCCCCTGGGAGCCTGGCATCTGGACATCTGGGCAGGATGGGACAGACCCACGTGTCTCCAGGGACTGTGATGCCAAGTCAGTGCCAAGGTTTGAGCCTGATTCACTGCAGTCAAGTCTGCTGAGGAGGAAACTTCCTTCTCCAGGGTACCAGTGACTCGGCACACAACAGAGCCTGTAGCTGTGGCCGAATCCTGGCTCTGGCGGGTCAGCCCGAGAGGGTGGACGTCGACAGAGTTTGCTCTAGGAATCTCATCAAAGCTTTGATAAAACAGCAGCAGGACTGAACAGAGAGTGCGGGGGATAAAGCCCTTAAGTTGCACTCCCCACCGACTCCGGCTCCATCCCTGGGCCCTGAGCACAGAGCCAGGAATACCCCAGAGCACTGCCAGGTGTGGCTCCAAAAAAAAAAACCCCAAACCAAAGTAAATAATAGAGCAGCAGCAGCTGCAAATGCTGATGGAGCATGGGGGTGGGGGTGGGAGACTCAGCATGGTAAGGGGATGGAGGAGACGAAGGACAGGCAGTCAGGGATGCAGAGGGCCAGACACCAGTCAAGGACGTGAGGATCGGGCCGGCTTTAATGAGAATGTCGCAGCAAGCAAGAAACCCACAACAAGCAGAGCTCACGGGCCAAACTCAGACGATTTCTCGGAAAATACATTTGCACCCGGAGCAACTGTGTTAATTATTTGATTTGTTCCATCTCCATGTACCTGTGTAGGATGGCTCAGATCGAAAATCATCCCCAAAGTAACACACAGACTCCCACTGGGAACCCTGCACACGGGGGACCAGGGGAGCTGGGGCTCGCCCTTTTGAAGCCCTGGATGAGTCTGCTGACTGCATTCAAGCTGTGTTTTCTGGGTAGTTCCCCATTCTCTCCCACCATTCATGGTGTCTTTCTTGTGTTTTGACTCGGGGGTTGGGGGAGGGGGGGTTGTCACTGTTTTCCAGTGTCGTTTGCGTTTGTTTTCCTCCCAATGTGCAGGTTTAAAGGCTTCTATCTTCACGTGTGCTTTTTGATTTGGTTTGGAAGTACAGTATAAAAATAGAGGTTCCCCCAGAACACATTTTTCATTTAATGTTACAAGTAAGTGGGCGGGGGGGGGAACTAGGGTGTGTTTGTTGTGTGTGGTACAGCTGGTTCGGGGACCCCCACAAACCTGTTATTCGGCCACAGAGGCTCCTTGTCCTGAAATACCCCCTTGGAGGTGGAAGACGTGAAAGGGGTCCCCGTGGGGAAGGGTGGCCTCCCTCCGGGGGCCCCTCCTGTTCTCTTCTCCGTAGGCAGCTGCCGCCCTGGCAGCAGGGTCTCCCCACCCTGTGCCGTGGGACCCCCCCCCAGCCCCATTCCCTCTTGGGTGTGGGCACCTGAGGGTGGAGCCGAGTGCTCCCTGACCCCCATCCTTCACACATGGACGCCCTCGTACATTGTACATGCACTGAGGGTGTGTTGTGCTCTTTGCCCGGCCAGAGAGGGGAGGATAGTGAAGATAGGAATACCCCCCACCAAAAAAAATAACAATTAAAGAGAAAAATAAAAGATAAAAGGACAGGGACTTCATCCTCAAGAGTGTGCGGTGGGGGTGGAGAGGTGATTCCCAGTGGGGACCACCAAGCACACCTGTCCACTGGTGCCCTGGGAGAGGGGAACCCCTGCCCCAAACTAGAGGCATGGGGTGGGGGGTGGGGAACCTTCCCCAGGCAGAGACAGATGGGAGCGAGATGGGAGAGTGACAGATGAGAAGGGAAGAGACAGAAGAGAGCAGGCAAGAGAGAGACGAGAGAACAGCCTCGCAGAGCGGCAGGCAAGGCCCTCCGGCTGTCTGGGCTTTGGGGGCTGTGGTGGGGGGCTGGGGCACAGTGCCCGCCTCCAGGTGCCTGGGGTTACACAACCTCCACCTCCGCTGAAGTGCTTCCGTTTCGGGGGAGGATTTGAAGTTCCGGATGGCAGCAGAGCACATCAGGTCCTAGCCTGCTCCGCGGACGTCACCCCCGAGGTTCCAGGGACCCTCAGTATCAGGCCCCCAAGGTCCTGTGGGCACGCTTCCCAACGGGGCCACAGAAAGCAGAGGGGGCAGCGCTCCTGGCTTGGAGGGAAGGGGGCTCCGTTGGCTGCTCCAGGGTTATTTCCGATCTGGGGGTGGAAGCCAGCCTGGAGCCCAGGCTCTGCTGTGACTGATGTCCTCGGGCCTTGGGACACATGCGCGCGCACACACACACACACACACACACACACACACACACACACAAACAGACACACACACATGCACACGCGCGCACACACACACACTGCATGTCACTACCATCTTTTGTGTCTTTCCCACTGAAGCCCTCCCTGCAGGGGTGATGAATCAGGAGCCCAGGGGTCACACGTCACACCCTAACCCCAGGATCTGCCCCCCAGACCCAGGCAGGAGCCTCACCAGTTGTCTGTTGGGGGCGTCCACAGTGATGGGCACTGCCCGTGATTCTGTCGGGCTGCACCACCTGAAAGGGACACCCCTCCCTCTACAGTCTCCCAGAGGGGTCAGAGCCAGGGCCCCTGAGATGGCTTGATGTGGCCCCACCCCCCACCTTCCCTGCCTCCACCATCTCTAGCATGGAGAGTTTCACTGCACACATCTTGGAGGGACCCTGGGGTCAGGGGCTGGGGGGAAAGGGAGAATGAGAAGCCAAGATCGAATGCTGGGGGCTCCATGCAGCTGACCCCACAGGTCACTGCTCTGAAGCCTTTTGTGGGAGGACGCTGGGATTTCCCACAACCTCCGTGCGCCACTGGCCCTGGCTCCACCCCTTGGAGAAGCGGGGGAGGGACAGGGAAGAGCTCCTGGCTTGCCCCGGGACCCCCAGGTGCCAGGAGACAGACTCAGGCCCCAGGAGGCCCTTGGGCTCCTTCTCAGCTCCCACCCACTGGGCCCGGCCTGCCCCACCCTTCACTAAGGCTCGTGATGTCACCAGGATCCCTGCTACAAGAGGAGGTTCCCTGGGTGTCAGCCCTGCCCCCAGTGTTGGTGAATGGCTGGGGAGAAGCTTCCGGAATGGGCTGAAATTGGCCCCTTGGGCGTGGAGTAGGGACACGATGCCCTGGGGACACGGCCACAGCCCTGATGCCTTCGGCGGACACTGCACCTTCTGGGAAGAAGCAGGTTGCTGGCATGGGCTGGCCGTGAGTTCACGGGGCTGAATATTTGGGCACAGCCTCCAGACAGGAAGCCAGCTAGCTGCCTTGTTGCTCAGACAGCGCCCACCTCCTGCCGTGTACGCTGTTCCCCACAGTGCCATGACTGTGGCAACTAAGCAACCTTTAGTTCCCTTTAAAAAAAAATACATAAATAGGGGCCAGAGTGATAGCACAGCAGGTAGGGCGTTTGCCTTGCATGAGGCTGACCTGGGTTCAGTCCCCAGCATCCCATAGGGTCCCCCGAGCACCGCCAGGAGTAACCCCTGAGCACTGCTGGGTGTGATCCAAAAAGCCCCTCGGATGCTCAGCTTCACCAGCCCTGGGCTGACCTGCCCACGGTGAGCCCAGGCACCCCAGCCTTTGTCACTCTGGGATCCACATTGCGGAAAGATACTTGCCCTGTGCCCACCAGGCAGTCAGCCCCCCCGCCCGCTCATGGCTGTTCTCCCCATTCCAGTCACCCGGAGAAAGCCCCCCGACCCCTCAAATCTGCCATCCATTTGAGGTGCTCCAGGTCCGGTCCAGCATCAAGCACATGTTTTTCACATGTGCTCCATCTCCCTCCACCGGAAGTCAGAGCCGGCTTCTTTCCAGTCTCTCAAATCGCGGCCTAAAATCGGGTGACAGCAGCCTGTGACTAAGTGACAGGGGCTGCATGTCCCAGCGCAGACATTTAGTTGCCTTTGAAAAAGGAAAAAAACATAAATAGGGGCCAGAGTGACGGTACAGCAGGGCAGGCATTTGCCTTGCATGCAGCTGACCCGGGTTCAATCCCCAGCATCCCATATGGTCCCCAAGCACCTCCAGGAGTAATTCCTGAGTGCATGAGCCAGGTGTGCATCGCTGGGTGTGACCCAAAAAGCCAAAAACAAACAAACAAAATCACCAAACCCATAAACAGGGAACTGGAAAGGTAAGAGCAGGGAAGTTACTTGCCTGGTGTGCAGCCAACCAAGTTCCATCCCTGGCACCTCACAGGATCCCCATGTCCCACAGGGAGTGATCCCTGAGCATAGCCAGATGGGGCTCAAAAAAAAAAAAGAAAAGAAAAGAAAAAAAGAAATGTTTATACTTTTAACAATTCCTCGTGCCAAAGAGAGTTCTGAGTTGAAAGCACCTGCCTTGCCCCCAGCACTGCACCTGGCCTCTGAGCACTGCCCGGAGGGGGCCTCATGTGGGTGGTGGGTGGTCTCTGCACGGGGCACTTGGGGTAGCAGCTCGAGCAGAACGTTGCCTGCTGGCCATTGAGTCTCCACCATGTGCGGGGCCAGCAGCAGGCCTGGGGCCTTCATTTCTGGTTCCTTTGTCTTAGAATAGACCAATGGACCTGACCTCTCGCGGTCCTGCCTGACCGAGAACGTGGCCCCTGGATTCCCTCCCAGGCCCTCAGTCACCCATGCACAGTGACCCCAGTGACCCGGAGCAGCCTGGAAAGAGGGCGTGGCCACCAGCCCGCCCCTAGGGAGAGGGGGAGCACCTCATTCCCTCAGGGCCTTTCTGGCCAGCCACCAGCATCCAGGCCTGGAGCAGGTCAGTTTTTTTTGTGTGTGTGTGCTGGGTTTTAATTGCTTCTAATTATAGGATTATCATTTAAGCACAAAATTAATTGCCATGAAATGATTGCAAGGGACTTGATCTTCTTCTTGAAAATAAACACATTCTGCCAAGTGAGGAGACTCAGAGACACTTGCAAATGTCTGTTTAATCACTTCCCTCGGAACGTCTATTTTATTCTTTCTTTTTTTTTTTTTTGACTTTTAGATGGAGTGGAAGAGATGTGACAGGGAACGGGATGGAGGAGGGAGATGGAGACACCCCCTCATCCCCCAATTCCCAAAGCATTCTGAGTCTTGAGGAGTCTGAGCATAGTGAGGTTCACCCACCCATGTGCTCTCCGAACAGAGCCAGCATCGGCGACAGCATCTCCACTCTCGGTTCTGGTTCTGTTCGTCTCCCGGCGGGGGCTGAGCTCTACCTGCAGCAGACAGAGAGAGGCAGGTGCTGTCGATCCGATACCCTGACACCCTTCACACATTTCCCCCCACCCACCCCCACACTGAATGTTGGGCTCAGAAACAAGGCAGAACTTCGACCTCTCAGCCGTGCTGTGCAGAAGGAACGCAGAGTCCCCCAGAAAAAGGGTGCGCTGGGGGTGGGCTCTGGACCTTTGGCCCAAGGCTTGGCAGCAGCGCACCAGGAACAGCAGTGCCCAGGGGCTCCCTCGGCCCTGACCGTGGACAGGAAGGCAGGGCTCCCAACGGAACAGAACCAAACAGACCAATGGAGCAGGAGCAGAGGCAAGACACACTCCTGAGAGAGGCAGGGGAGTGTGGCCCCACCTGGCCAGCCCCAGAGGGCGACAGGAATCCCACTCCAGAGAGAGACTGGCTTTCCCAGACACACAGCAGGGCGGTGAGGAGAGGAAGACTCTTGTTCTAGAAAATTCTGTCCGGACAGTTCCTGACTCTCAGTCGTACCACCTGGACCCACCACTTTCAGGAAGAGGGGCCCGGGTGTGGGTAGGCGCTGTTCTCCGTGTCCAAATGGCTGGGGCGGGGGGAGCATGTACACATGGCTGGGAGGACTGGGCCCGACTAACCGGTCATCTCAGGGTGTTCTACTCATTTCCGATGACCCTCAGCATTTTTTTTTCAGTTCCCCTCAAGAGATCCAAGGCTCTTTTTCCTCGGAACTTCTGGCCTAGAAAAGGAGGCCAGTATATATATATACACACACATATATATACATATATATATATACATATATGTATATATATATATTTTTTTAATAAGCTTTATTAGATCACCGTGAGATACAGTTACAAACCTGTATGATTACATTTCAGTCATACAATGCTTGTGTACCCATCCCTCTACCAGTGCACATTTTCCACCACCACTGTTCCCAGTGTCCCACCAGCCACCACCAACCCCACCCCACCCCACTCCCTGCCTCAGTGACAGGTACAATCCTTCTTACTCTCTCCCTAATTTTGGGCACTATGGTTTGCAATACAGATACTAAGTGGCCATCGTGTTTGCTCCTTGGTCTCCTTTCAGGACACATCTCCATCCCACCTGCCTTTTCCCCCCAGCACAGGGGGCCAAGGCTGGTATATTTTTGAAAAGAGAAATCCTCGCTTGGAACTGCCCGAGAGACAGTACAGGGGGGTCAGGCGCTTGCCTTCAGGCGTCAACTCTGGTCCCATCCATGCTTTCACCTGTCATCTCCGGAGCCCTGCCAGGAGCGGTCCCTGAGCACAGCACCAAGAGTAGCCCCCTAGGCGCTGCTGGGTATGGCCCAGCCCTTGGTGAGGTCAGGAAAAGCACCCTCAGCAGAGTCGCAATGACTCCCGCCCCGGGAGTGAGGGGGGCCTCTCACGCCATGACTCTGCCCTCAGCCTGAGCTCTGAGAATCGGGTTCCACGCCCAGCGCCACCTGGCATGAGCCTCTGTGGGCTGTTGCTCTGTGGATGGCTTTGTCCCTGGAGAGTTTGGGTGATTCCATTGAGTGTCCCCCAAGGGACCCCTCCCACATCCAGGACACTCGATCCCCCCCCCCCCCCCCCCCCCCCCCCCCCCCCCCCCCTCTTC
>JAOXYA010146686.1:0-10006 GCA_028565675.1 Sorex palustris | reverse complement strand
GAGTGCAGAGCCAGGAGTAACCCCTGTGCATCACCAGGTGTGACCCAAAAAGCAAAATAAATAAATAAATAAATAAACAAAATCCCGAAAATATGAGGAGTGTTCAGAAGAGAAACTTGGAATAACCAGTGTAGTTTTTTATGAAAAGCGCTTAAAAAATGCCTAAAAAATGTTTAGTGCCTCAGGTCCCAATGAGAGCCATACGCCATGTCACAATGAAGAAATGGTCTTGGCAGTCCAAGTCAGTCTTCTTACTACCAAATCCTTTTCCAAAAGCAAAAGCAGACTATCAAAGTAAGTCAGAAACTATGGTAGATTTGAGATTTTACCATACTGGACAGCTAGCAAATTAGCATACGCGAATTTATATGCTTTGACTGACAGCAGACAAGGCCTCTGGCTCAGAGACAAAGACCGTATGTTACTCACACAAAGCAGCAGCAGCTGGACGAGGATCTTGCTTTGACTCCCCGTGGTGATGAGGCCCAGATGTGACCCAGCCATGCGGTGAGTACCAGAGTGGACCAGAGGTGAGCACCTCTGAAATGAGGAAAATGTGATCGTAAATAGGCTCTTGGCAACTGCCCTTTCTTCACTGTACAGAGAGAAGTTACTCATTACCTTGGAATGAAGGCAAATCTCAGGAGGAAAAGGGGAAGAAGGGCCTTTATCTCCAAGGAGAGAGAGAAATCCCACCAAGCTTTGCTATCTGGAATGTCTCCATAGACAAACATCAACTATAAGATGCCATAGTTAAAAAAAAAAAACCCAAGGGAAAAGAAAATCTTATCTAAGGATAAGAACAGGGGTTAAGAACATTGGTAATAAGAATAGAGGAGGAGGACTGGGGGTGTGGGGGGAAAGGGTGAGGGGGCAGGTACACATCCGGCGTAAGGAGTCAACTGTGGTGAAGGCTGGGATGAGACTTCGGCGGTAATCACCGTGTATCTGTACCTTGTGGAGATGTTGAGTCATAGCATAATGCTCTGGAAACCAATGCTGTGTGACAAACCTGTATTACCTCAAAACCATGTTTGCAAAAACATTTTTGTTTGAAGGACCCGGACCACACAGGACTGAGAGGAAACACCATATGTGGGTGTCTCGCTGCATTCTGTTTTCTGCTCAAACCTCTTGACAGTTTCCCTTTGTGACTAGAAGCACATCCCGACCACCCTTCCTTCTCATGGCTGGGGGACCCTGTTTGATCTGTTCCCTCCAAACCTCTCCAATCCCATCTCATCCACCTTCTCAGAGCTTCGGGCACACTGGCCTTATTTGTCTATGCAGCTTGAATACACGTGAGGTCTACTTGCACCTGTGAATCCTTGAGCTTGCAGGTCCTTCGCTCTGGAACATTCTTCCTGGGAATCTTGCCAAGATTGATTTCTGACTGCTCAAGACTGCCAGTCTGAACTTGCCCTCTCTATCAGCACCATCTCCATCACTGCCTTCCTAGCTTTTATCATTCTCTGCTATTGTGCTCGTGTCCTATCTGCCCTGCAAGAATCAAGTCCAAGTCCTATGAAGGAAGAGAACCTATTTGGGAGTATCCATTTTTAAAACCTTTTAAAAAGTCCGTCACCTGTTTCACTGGGCTTTTTCCCTCTTTGTTGTTTTGATAATCAGGGATCTCTCTCTCTCTCTCTCTCTCTCTCTCTCTCTCTCTCTCTCTCTCTCACACACACACACACACACACACGCGCACACACACACACACACACACACACACACACACCTTTTGGTGCCTTTACACACTTGGCTCTTGGCTGTGGTGAGGCCAGAATTGACTTCTGGTGTGAAGGACCACAGAGCCATCAGGACCAAACTCGTGCAGCGGCATGTGGGTCAAACTCTGGGCCTTGTGCTTGCAAAGGAGGTGCTCTCAGACTCTAAGACACCTCCTGATCCTGTGTTCAGGTCTCTGGCAGTGCTCGGAGGCCTGGGGGCCACTCCTGATGATACTTAACGCCTCCACACACACCTGCTCAGTCCAGTGATGCAGTGCTGAGGACCACCAGAGTCACACCTGGTGATGCTCAGGGGCCATGCAGTTCTGGAGATTAAATTCAGGACCTAGAATGTACAAGGCATATGTTGTACAAGGCTTCTGATACTCAGTTTTTAAATCTAGTAGCTAAAATGGTATCTGGTTTATATCAGTAAATATTTGTTGAATGGATGAATGTTGGTTCTATCAGATGGGAATAATTGGCTTTTTCACAAAAGCCTATAATACCTAGTGGATATTAACATATTCTGTAAGCTATTGATAGGGGACTATAATAGTAAGTAACTAACATTAACATTGGTTTCAGTCATGTAGGGATTGAAGTGAGTGCAGGAGTTAAGGATAGCTCTACATGTACTACAGTCATTGGTCTAGTATAGAATGTAGCATCTTCTAACAAAGGACAGATATCCAATTCAAATCTCCTACAAAATTGGCAAGACCCTGGTTCTTGTTTGTTTTGCACCTTACTATTTTGAAAATATACAGAAGTACATCAATGGAATTATTTCAATGCTATAGCTTTATTTCTTTTTTCAATGAAAAAGTATGGCTACTTATTCAACCATTGATTAAGCTGATTGAATTGGGCATAAACTCCACATTACTTTTTAAAAAATCTTTTTAATTGAACATCCATGAGATAGACCATTACAAAGCTATTCATAATTGGGTTTCTGTCATACAATGATCTAACATCCATCCTTCTATCAGTGTACATTTCCCACCACCAATGTCCCCTGTTTACTAAACCATTCCTGAACATCCCCCCCCCCCCAACACCAGCCTCCCTCTATGGGAGGCACTTTCCTGCTTATTCTCTCTCCTTTTCCTTTTGTGCATTATGGTTTTCAATACAGGTGCTAAGAGGTCACGGTGTTTGTTCAGCGCATTCAGTATTTTTATTGAGATGGTAAGGTCGGAGTAGCTTTTTAGTTGGGTGGAAGCTTTGGGGTGTGAATGTGACTGCTGTGACTTCCAGAAGTACAGGGAGGTACTGAGAAAGCCTGGAGATTTCAGTCACAAAATCTGCGTACCAGAATTTTCAACAGATTCTATCTTGGTGAGGTCCATCCTGAGATGGTGGAATCAGGCAGGGGCATAGCTGTGATTTTTGGATTGTGGAAGCAAGTGGCTGCTGGGGGCTCTGCTTGGGCAGGCACCAGGCTGACCCGCCCCCCTCTGATTTACCAGGGTCTGTTCAGTCTTGCGTGGGTCTGAGATTAACTGTGGCTTTTGATCTCTTTTGAGATTTATTCATGGGTCTCTGAAGCAAGGCTGGTAGTAAGCAAGGCTGGTAGTAGAGCTTACACGGTGCCGCTGGAGTTGGTTCATGAGGGGTGACTGCCAGTGCTTCCAGGAGTATTGGACAGCCATGCGCGGGTTCGAGATTAATTGTGGCTTTTGATCTCTTTCCAGATTTATTTATGGATCTCTGAAATAAGGCCAATAAATGAGCTTGTATAGCTGGTATGTGGGCATGGCTCCCACATCCCTAACTTTTGGCCTTTTTTTTCCTTAGTAAACTTGGTCCCAAGGTTGGAGTCTGTCCAAAGACACAGTGGAAATTTGGGGGTATCAGGAAGACTGAAGGCACCATCAGGCTGCTGATGCACTCACCTCACAGATACAGGTTGACCTGCTGGCAGCACCATAACCCCATAGAGCTTTATTTCATAAGTACTTAGCTTAATATGCAACTAAACAATGAGTGTATACTGAAGTGAATCGAACTTATTATCCAATGTGTAAGTAGAACTACTCTTGGTCTGAAGGATTTTTTTTAATTGAACACTAATTGAGAATTTTCTGTTAACAGGATGTTGTCCATCCAATAATGAGGGTAAGTTTCTGGGTTTCAGAAGCTCAGTTACCAGATACAGCAGTGAATGATATTGCCAAGTCTAAGGTCATACAGCTCTCCCGTACATCTGGCTGAGGCACGCAAGCAATATTCCTTTAGTTTGCTTGTTTAGGGGCCACCCTGGCAGTGGCCAGACCTGACTGCTATTCTGTGCTCAGGGATCATGACTAGAGATGCTAAAAAGCTCGATCAAGTGACTGCAAAGTTATCAGGAAAACAGGTGGGAGCCTCCCTCTGTGTTGAAGCAGGACTCTGAGTCTGTGGGGGGCTTGGTACATGGGGGACACGCTTCGTCTGAGCTATAGTGACCAGAGGCCCAGGCTAGTGGTCAGTCTCTCACCCTGTGTTTATCAGGGAATGTCCATTACACAAATGACAAGAAATTCCATTGGAAATAACTTTTTAAAGAAAAAGGAGAGCTGGAGATGAGGGGTAGCTCAAGGGAGGCCTGGTTTGGTCCCTGATTTCACAAGACCTTCTGAGTTCCAAGCTGAGCAATAGCTTTGGAACATTGCTGGGGTTGCTCCAAAACAAAACAAACAAATTTATATATATGTATATGAATCTATTGTATTGTTAATCTATTCACACTCTCTTGAAAAGAAAGCACTTATCTTCATTACTCCCTCTGAATATTCAAGTCTTTTAAGTTATTCTTTCTCTTCACCATCTCTTCCCTTTCTCTCTTTTAAGTTTGTTGGTTATTGGTTATGAGAGGGGGTCGTGCAGCTGCTTGCTTAGTTGTAGCATGTAGCACGTCAGAGATGGTGCACCATGTCCTGGCATCGGGGATCACACAAAGGCAGTGCCAGCAGGGCCACTGTGGGGTGGCATTGGGGGGTGATGCTGGGATCGAATTTGCTTCCTCCCTTCCTTCCCCTAAGAAAGTTCTCTGCAGCTGAGCCACAACCCAGATACCAGCTAGTAGATTTTTAAAGATGTCACTGGCATGTTTCCTGGATTTAGGTTTAGAAATGAAATACCATTAGCTGCGATATATTTAGAATATTGCACACTTTACATTTATTTTCTGAATGAATCCCCCCCCCCCTCAGAAACCCAATGAGTGTTGCTAGTGTTGCTACACAGTAAATAAATGAAAAAATCCAGAATTTGGAGGAGTTTTTTACTTTGGAGTGTGGGGGTGCCAGTGATGCTAAGGGGTTATTCTTGCCTCTGCAGTGTAATTGGGGGACCATATGGGATGCTGGGGACTGAACTCGGGTCAACAGCATGCAAGGCAAGCACCTTACCTGTTGTGCTATTGTTCTGGCCCCAAGAAAATCCAGAATCTGAATCCCCTTTCTGTCTGAATCTAAAATCCTAAAGCTTACCATATGCTGTGACATTTGCCATGTTTCTTTTTTCTTCTAATTTTTTAAAAGGTAAAATGTAAATGTTCATATGTTTCAGGAGTATAACTATATTACTAGGCATCAACACCCACCACAAAGGGCCAATATCCCTCCACCACTGTCTCCAGGACCCTTTCCTTCCGCTTGTCCCATCAGTAACCTCAGTTCTGTCCTTGGCATCTAAGGGCTTGTTTTCATTGGATGTTGTTTATCCCCTTGCTTTGTTTCTTTACATATTACCTGTGCTCAAGATTGTTTGATACTTGTCTTTCTCCTCCTGACTTACTTTGTTAAGCAAGACACCCTCCAGTTCTATCCATGTTGCAACAACAATAAAAAAACAAGACTTCATCCTTTGTTTATTTGGTATTTGGGGCCACACCTGGCTTTCTCTGGGGACCATTTAGTGCCAGGTATCAAAACTGAGCCTCCTGCACACAAAGCATGTACTCAACCCATTGAGCTATCTCTCTGGCCCTTGCTTTTTTTCTTATAGCTGTGTCCTGGTATTCCATTGTGTGCATGTATCACAACAGCTTTATCTTCTCATCTGTTATTGGATTATTTCCAGATTATGGCTATTATAAATAGTGCGGCAATGAGCATAGATGTGCAGACACATTTCAAATTGAGGTGTTGTGGGTTTTGGATTAATATCTAGGAGTGGGATTGGTGGATCACATGGTACTTCTATTTTTAGTTTTTTGAGATGTCTTCATACTGTTTCCCACAGAAGCTAAACCTGTTTACATTCTCACCAACAATGAATGAGAGCTATTTTTTCTCCTCATCCCTGCTTTGGTCTGACCTTAAGGAGATATCTCACAGTTGCTTTGAATTATATTTCCCTCATAATTGAAGATGTAATTTTATGTCATATCTATTAGGTAATTTTTGATGTACCTATTGACCATCTATGTATATTTTTATTTTTCAATTGGGTTGTTTGATTTATGTGTGCATGTGTTTGATTTTTGTGAGTGCTTTATATATCTTTGCCAAATGTATAGTATATAACTACTTACATTTAGTAATATGACTTTGTTTTACTGATACTTTCTTTTGCTGTGAAGTAGCTTTTTAGTTTAATGTAATCACATTTGTTTGAGAGGATTGTTTGGCTTCTTTGTTTTGTGGCCATACTTGATGGTGCTCAGATCTTACTCCTGTCTCTGCGCTCGAAGATAACACATGGCAGTGCTTTGGGGACTATATGTGGTGCCTGGGGTTGAGCCAGGATCATCTTCATGCAAGGCATGTGCCCTACCTGCTCCACTGTACTATCTCTCAAGCCTGTGATGTAATCCCATATGTTTACTTTTGTTTTAGTTTTTTTCTGCCAAAATATCTGAATCACTGAAGATGCTTCTAAAGTCAATATTTTGAGTATTTGCCTTTATTTTCTTAAATGAGTTTTATGGATCAGGTCTACATCTATATATACCATACATTTTAAATTAACATTTGTACTTGGTGTGAGAGAATGGCACAAGTTCTTTCTTTCCTTCCTTTTGCATGTGACTAACCAGTTTTCCCAGTACCATTTGTTGAAGAGGCTTTCTTTCTTTCATATAACCTTGGCTCCTGTGTCTTAGAATTAACTGTTCATGATTGTGAAATCTTATCTCAAAGGTCTTAATTATATTCCATTGGTCCAAATGTTTGCTTTTATTCCAACATCATATTGTTTTGTATAACTGTAGCTTTATAGTATAATTTAAAGTTGGAGAACAGGAATCCTCTTATCTTATTTTTCCTCAAGATTGTTTTGACCATTCAGGAAGCTTTGCTATTCTACACAAACTTTAGGAATGTTCTTCTCTATTCCTTTGTATTCCTTTGTCCTCAGGCATTACTCCTGGTAGTGGTTGGAGGAACATATGAGATGCCAGGGATTGAACCCAGGTTGGCTGCATGCAAAACAAGTGCCCTACCTGCTGTACCATCTTTCTGGCCCCTCTTCTCTGTTTCTAAAAAATGCCATTGGAATTTTGGCAGGGATTGCAATGAATCTTGGGAGGATTATTATCTTAACAATGTTCATTTCTTTTAGTCTATGAACATGGAATATTTTCTCATTACCTTGTGTCTTCTTGTATTTCACTTAATAGAGACATAGTTTTCTATGAATTCCTTTTGCACTTTCCCATATACTTGATTTTATTTTCATGAAATTAAAAATGGACTTGAAGAGAAATACTAAAGCAACACAATAGTAGTAGTAGGAGATTTTGACACTTTCACCATTGACTCTTTCAACCATAACCAAAAAATATCTAATAATAAAACCATAGTTTGATTCAGAAGAACTGGGCTTAATAGAAACTAAAAGGCTTCTGATCTTGTCCCCAATACTGTTCTTGTTCTTGTCTTCTGCGTCTTCCTCATCTAGCTACGAGGAAACATGTCACCTACTTCTCCTTGTTGGGGTTTCCTCTCCATAACCTGTTGCTGAACCCCTTGGAATTGTACTCCAGCGGTTCCCTGTCATCCTAGCTTTCCTTAATTTTCCGCCATAATCACGTGCACATGGCTAAGACTCCTGACCTTGAGAGTACCTTGTCACTCTCCTGGCATACAAGTCCTGCCTAGTTCCTCCTTCTGTTTGGGTTTATGGGCCCTACCCAGTCCTGTTGCCTGTCTGGGTGAGTGGATAAAGAGAAAAAGCTTTCTTTTTCTTCTTCCTTTGGCTGTTGTTCCTTCGTGTCTCTCTCTGTGTTATTCTTTCTGTGTGTCATATCTGCGTATCCGTGTGTCTCAATAATTCCTGACCATGTATTTGGTGCTACGGGCTATGCTGCACAGAAATACAAAGATTAATCACCTGCTCCGATCCTTGAAGATTTTTCTCAGATCAAAGGCAAGCAGAGATCATCAGATATGACATAGTAAATACTTTGATTGAGTCTAATTGGCACAGACATGAAGTATATTGAGAAGAGTCAGAGGCTCCAGGGATACTTAAGCTGAGTATTCAAGACTGAAGATAGGTCAGAGCAATAGTGCAGTGGGTGTGGCATTTGCCTTGCATGTGGCCATCCTGGGTCTGATCCCCAGCATCCCATATGTTACCCCAAGCAGTGCCAGGAGTAATTTCTGAGTGCAGAGCTAGGAGTAACCCCTCAGCACTGCCGAATGTGACCCCTCCCATTCCCCCACCCCAAGAAAAGACTGAAGAGAATTTAACAAGGCAGGGAAATAGTGGGAGAGCTATGTGCAATTGAAGATGAAAGTGTGACTATTTGTGTACAAGGAAATGGGGGGAACAGAGACTTCCGAAAGTACTGGCTGGGGAATGTGTCCATACGTGTCTTTTCTGCCATGTTAGCAGTTAGAACTTACTCTGTTCTAGTGAGAAATCCATAAAGTCCCTTAAACGAAAGGATTAGAACTTAAGCTTGTGTTTCAGATAACCTTTTTAGCCACAACAGAAAAGACAAGTTGTAAGGAGAAATGATAGTAGCAGCCAGGAAGCAGAGTTGGTGGGACATGGTGACTGTGGGTGTGAGTATGATGAAGGCACCCAAGGCCACCATCAAGTTTCTGACACACAGGGGCAGGTGGTTGTTGATGTCATTCACTCACTGAAACAGGGAACAGAGGAAAAGAAGGAGGATCAGAATATTGGGTTCAGATCTGAACTCACTGGATTAGAAATTCCTGCCGGATATCCAAACAAGCAGATAGAAATCTGGAGCTAAGGAGTGAGATTTCTGGGAAATCTAGGAAGTAGGAACATGGAATTCACCAATTTACCAAGCCAGAAATATGGATGAAGTTATTCTTGGAGAGCCTCTGGGATAAGGATGTACAAGTCTTTGTTGCCAGTGGTTCAGTGAAGTGGGGAGCAAGGGAAGTTTTTTGGTTTATTTTGTAGGTTTTGTTTGGGGGCCACATACAGCGATGCTTAGGTGTTGCTCTGTGCTTGGGAATTACTCCTGGTGGTGCTTGGAGACCATATGGGATGCCAGGGATGTAATGCGGGTTGATTGTATACAAGGCAAGCACCCCATCTGCTGCACTATTTCTCCAGCCCTACAAGGGAAGTTGAATAAAAGAGTGTTTCCATCTCTCTGCTGACCTACTTCAGTCACCAGTGCTCAGGGAAATGTGTGGCTTGGGTCAAAACTGCTACAAACTGTAGCAAGGTCTGCTACAAAACACCTATGTGGCTCCAACGCTGGCATGAACGCTCACATCTAGTCAGCCCTGGGAGGCAGCCATCAAGCTGCACCTGAGTCAACTTGTTCTGCCAGCTTAAGGGAAGATCCCTGCTACCCAGTGACTCAAGAAGCTGATGGCTTAGGCTGGGGCAAGAAATTTCTCTCTGTGGAAAATTCAGTCTGGAACCTCAGCACAGGTCTTCTGAGTCTGTTTCCTTTCCCTACCAGAAAAGAATTTCAGGAGGAAGCCAAATCGTGAAGCAAGATAGTTTTTTTTTCTTTCTGGGTCACACCCGGCAATGCACAGGGGTTCCTCCTGGCTCTGCGCTCAGGAATTACCCCTGTCGGTGCTCAGGGGACCATATGGGATGCTGGGAATCGAACCTGGGTTGGCCGTGTGCAAGGCGAACGCCCTACCCTCTGTGCTATTGCTCCAGCCTCGAGATAGTTTTTATTAAAACTTACTTACAGAGGTGTTGGACAAGAGTGATAGCACAGCAGGTAGGGCATTTACCTTGCACGCAGCCAACCCAGGTTCACTCCCTCCATCCCTCACGGAGAGCCCGGCAATCTACTGAGAGTATCTAGCCCGTGTGGCAAAGCCTGACAAGCT
>JAOXYA010146677.1:0-10006 GCA_028565675.1 Sorex palustris | reverse complement strand
CAGCGGGTAGGGCATTTGCCTTGCACACAGCCGACCCAGGTTCGATTCCCAGCATCCCATATGGTCCCCTGAGCACCGCCAGGAGTTAATTCCTGAGTGCAGAGCCAGGAATAATCCCTGTGCATTGCCAGGTGTGACCCAAAAAGAAAAGAAAAAAAAAGAACAAATGAGCTCAAAGAGGGATGATTTTATAATTCTTAGGGGAGACTCAGCTGGAGCAGCGAGAATGGGTAATCTCTTTCCACCACACGCATCTGTAAACCACTCTCTTATTGCTGTTGAGAAAGCCATATCTGCCAGGCCCTAGGGGCCATACAGAATGGGAGATCCAGTCCAGGCACCCACACGTGCAAGACCTGTGACCTGCCAATGGAGCCAGACCTCAGGTCAAGTCACTTCTTCCTCCAGAGCGGAAGATGCAGGGAGCCTGCAGTGACAAGGCGGACACCAACACAAGGGGTCAGTGTGTGCCACATGCCAGCCCCCATGCTCTCTTCATGAGGCACAAAGCCCAGCTGGAACTGGGTCTGAAGCAGGAACAGAAACATGTGAACAGTCTGGGCCCTGTGGCCATCCCTTCTGCTGACTGCAGTTCAGAATAGCCCTTGACCAGCAGAGTACTTGAAACCCATGCCACAGCTGCCCAGAGAACTGTGAAAGAAGGTGGGATTGAAAACTCCAGAAAAGTGGGGCTGGAGCAACAGTACAGCAGGGAGGGCATTCACCTTGCACGCGGCCGAAACAGGTTCAATTCCCAGCATCCCATATGGCCCCCCCAAGCACTGCCAGGAGCAATTCCTGAGTGCAGAGCCAGGAGTAACCCCTGTGCATCACTGGGTGTGACTCAAAAAGAAAAAAAACTCCAGAAAAAATCAGCTAGAATGAGGATGCCAGAACCCAGAATCCTTTTCTGTGAATATGTCATCACTCATCACTGTTCACTTTGTACCTAACAAACTGTACCTACCTTGCCCTTATCTGAAATTCTCTGGCTCCCCTTCCCAACTCTAGAATGTGACAAGAATCCCCCAAATCACGGAAGGACCTTACTAGAATAGAAAATCCTTGTAAATCTGTAGTTCCAGACTAGTATATAACTTAGGGCTTAATTCATTTACTGTTTTCAGTGTACATACATGTCGCATAGCTTATCCAATAAGGAGTGTAGAAACTACGACATTTAATCACAAAAATCATTAAATAGCAAAATACAAAATAGCAAATTCTTCATTTTTCACATATGAAGCAACAAAGAGAAAAATTTTTTAAAAGTAAGTTGCCTTTGGGGCATGAGATGCCCTGCAGGAGTTAAGTGGCTTCTTTGCAAGCAGCTGACCCTGACTCAATCCCTGATCCAATGGTCCTCTTAGCATCACTTGGGAGACCACACCCTCTGCACCCCCCCCCCACAAGAGTAACTGCTTATTTAAGAACAACTGTTCTAACTGTTCCAAAACATTATCATCAGATTGTGCCATGAAGTCTCTTCTAAGTCCTTTTCAACTTTTTGTTCCTGTTCCTCTATTTTTAAAGGTAGCCTGATTAAAATCTGGCTAAATTTTTAAAAAGTAAATTAAAATTAAAAATTTTTTCATTAAAAGCTGGCTAAAATATGGCTTAAATTAAAACCTAAGTTAAAATCCAGAACACAAATGTACCTAGCTCCTTATTCCTGACTGTAGCACATTAAAAGACTTTCAAAAATAGCTCACTGAACATAACTGATAAATTCAGAAGCCAATTTACAACTGCTAACAGCTCAAAAAAAACCCACAACTTACATCTGCTGGGACTTGTAGTTCTTCTTTAGTATATTCATGGGCAACTCGGATGAAATCCTTTGGAAAGTATCCAAAAGCCTGCCCAACCTATGTGGAAGAATGAAGAGACAATATTCAAGTAAAATGTTACACCACAAACATAATCAAGAGTCTTAGCTATTGGAGCAAATACACGGGGATGTGGGCAAGTGTGATGACAAGAGGTGCTGCTGTCCTGATCACGCAGACATAATGCCAATGGAAACGAAGCATGAAACCTCATGAGGCAATTTTCCTAAAACCACTCAAGTTTTCTTTCAGCATCCAGGTTCAACCTAAACGTGGGCATATACAGTAGATCAAAGATCTGTACAAGTGGGCCAGAGAGACCGTATAGTGGGGAGGGCATTTGCCTTGTATGCAGCTGACCCGGGTTCGATTCCCAGCTCACATTTGGTCCCCTGGGCCTGCCAGGAGTGATTCCTGAGTGCAGAGCCAGGAGTAAGCCCCAAGCACCACCAGGTGAAGCCAGGTGTGTCCCCAAAGATCCCACCCACACCCCCCCAAAAAAGATCCGTACAAGACAAAATCATTTTTCTATTCTATAATTAACACTCTATCAATCAAGGATGGCTTGAAATGCAATTCCAAATCACCTGTAACAAAGACTCAACCTGTACAGACTCAGAGAATTGCTCATAAGTCAGTATTTTGAAGTCTCTTACAACAATAAGCAGTCATAAGGGTTAGGAGTAAGGGCTGGAGAGATAGTACAGTGGGTAAGATAATACAATCAGCCTTGTATCGGGCTGGCTTTGATTCCTATTTGATTCCTTTTTGATTTTTTTATTTTGATTTTAACTATTTGATTCCTGGCACCCCATATGATTCCTTGAGCCCAACAGGAGTAATCACAGAGTGCAGAACCAAGAGTCAGCCCTGAGAATCTGTGGGTGTGGCCCAGAAAAAAAATAAGGGGGCAGGAGTGATAATATTGGGGATAGAGCACTTGCATGTAGCCAACCTGTGTTCAATCCCCAGCATTTCATACAGTCCCCATGCACTGCCAGGAGTGATTCCTGAGTGCAGAACAAGGAGTAGCCCCTGAGCATCACCAGGTATAGCTCCCAAAACAAAAATAAATAAATAAATAAATAAATAAAAGTAAAGTAAGAATCAGGAAGCAAAACGAACACAAAGTTTCTGTAATATGCAAGCACTCCCATATAAAGCAAATTAGTATTATTTACAGAACAGGTTTGTACTAGCTTTTTCATGCACAGATTCTCAAATACTTGGGGAGACAACAAATTCATAATAATCTGACAACAGGCTTCATTTTTTAGTCTCAATCAAAGAAAGCTTCTATAGAAGTCAATCCCACTTATCCCCATGCTAATAGCTAAGGGATCCAGAATATGTCCCTTTGGGACACATCCATTGTCTTATATTAGCAGGAGTCTCAAAGGGAGATCTCTTCCCTGGGCATGGACAGGGGAGATAGGGGAGATACTAACATACAAATAAGGGGAAAGACTATCTTATCGCCAACTCCTAAAATAGCCTCATTACAGAGGCTCCTTATAATCCAAAACCACCTGAGAGCCTGTGTTAGCGGCAGAATACTGCCCTGAAGATTAGATAAGAAGGGACAATAAAAAGAGCCACACTGGCAGGTCAAGTCTGAAACTCTGAGAAAACAAAAGTAAAAGCAACAACAAACAAAACAAAACAAAACAAAACCAGCATGACAAGAACTAGGAAAGAGAAGAATCCATCAGAGTTCGAGTATGGGAGGTCTGGCACCTGCCTTGCTTGGGGCTGGCCTGGGTCTAATTCCTGTCATCCCATATGGTGCCCTGAGTCCGTCCCCGCCCCCCCCCCCGCCCCCCCCCCCCGCCTCCCAACATCTCTTGAATCTAGAAGGGCCAAGGATGGAATTTTCAGTCTGAAAATCCTTACCCGATGCCACCCCTGTACGTTCCAATCCTCCCTCTGACTAATGCCTCTTGTATTTTTCTTCTACTGGGGGCCATTACTCAGCGGCACTCAGGGGCCATGGGACGCTCATGGGAAGAAGGGCTGTTGGCGGGGATCAAACCAGGCCTCACACAGGCAAGGCAAATGCTCTCCCCCTAGGCGACAACCCCCAGGCTCCAGATACAGCTTCCTTTATTTTTTATTGTGGGGGGATGCAGGGGTATGGCCACACCCAGCAATACTCAGGGGCCACTGCAGGCTAACCAATGTGTCCTAACACAGGGCTGTCCATGAGGGGACCCCTGCTGGTGGACAGGTGAGGAGATGGGGCGCAGGCCTGATGCATGTAAGAGGGAGTTTTTTTGGAGAGGAAAGGGTTTGAGGGGCCACACTTGGGGTGCTCTGGAGTCACGCCGTGCTGGGGCTTGAACCCGGGGCTCTCACGGGCACGGCTGCTCGAGTCCCTTGAGCTGGCTGCCTTGTCCTGCCACTTCCTTTTCCTCTGAGCCCCTGACTCCTGGCGCCTCAAGCCCACAGAATAGCTCAGTGTGTAAGCAGGAGTGTCTCGGGACCAACCCTCTGCTGGAGAATCTCTGAGGGTCTCTGGGAGTCCTCGCTGGACCTCTGGGGTGTCTCGTACTTGCCGAATCTGAGCAGTGGCTGCCACGTGGAGGAACTCAGCTCCACGGGAAAGCGGTCACAGCAAGCGTGTGCCAACCTCACTGCCTCATCTCGAGAGGTAGTGCAGCGAGGACGATGCTGACCTTGCCGGCCTGACCCCAACTTAATCCTCAGCACCACATAGGGTCCCCCAAGCCCTGCCAGGAGAGACCCCTGAACACAGAGCTAAGACAGCCCCTGAGCAGAGCCAGAGGGGACTTGGAACAGCTCCTCCCTGCCACCACCTGCCTCCCCTCGAAGAGAAGCACCCCCCCTTCAAAGTTTGGACCTGGGGTCCATGAAGAGACAGAGGCGCAAAGGATAGAGCTTTAACGTCTCTGCCCCGTCCCGACTCCCCAAGTGTCCCAGGCTTATCCCGGGGCCTCTGGCAACAATTGCTTCCTCTGGGTAGCCAGACCCCAGACAGCTTCTGGGGACTTGGAAGAAGATATGGAGGATCCCCAAGCCTCACAGCCTTGGAATCCCATGGAGAAGGTAAGGAGGGAGACAGAGATGCAGCCTCAGAGACAGACAGAGATGTAGCATCAGAGCGAGCCGCCTCCTCCTTGAGAATCTCACACACAGGCTGTGCTTAGCACAGGGGCCCCAGAGCCACCACACGTCAGGGCTTGGGCCCCTCAGCCTTTGGCTCTCCACGTGGGGCAACGGGAAGCGAGCAAGGAAACAACAGTCCCTTAACCAGAGCAAACAAGCTCCTCTCAGGTGGCTGAGATTTCATAGGAAACCCTCCTGCGAGGAAGATGCGTGACTTTATTACCGGGGTTTCCATTTTCACCCGGGCCAGACAGAGAACGTTCCTTTCAGCTCTGCGCTGCTGAGGCCCGCCACTCATTTCCTTGATGCTCCAGGCTCTGATATTGAGGAAGTTTAAAGAGATGGGAATCGGTGTACTGGCCGCCACCAAGGGACAAGGGCTCAGTGTGGGAAGGCAGGGGTGAGGGATGGACTCCACCCTCCAGGGCAGATGTTCCTACCAAGTAATCAGGCAACAATGCCCCCGGGTGGAGAGAAAGAACAGAAACACTTGCCTGTCACTCAGCTGACTCCCCCAGATCCCCAGAAGCCCAGAGGAAGCTCAGAGCATCGCCAGGTGTGGGCCCCAAACAAAAGCAAACAAACATTAAGCAATATGGAGACTAAAAAAATGGATAGCAGAAAGTAAGGAGTAGTGAATATTTGAAGAGATATTGGATACAAGTTTCTTTTAACTTGAAGAAGAGTCTTTGGTTACTATTTACTATGTGACTCTTTTCCGGGCCACACCCGGCAATGCACAGGGGTGACTCCTGGCTCTGCACTCCAGAATTACTCCTGGCAATGCTCATTGGACCATGTGGGATGCCGGGATTGAACTCAGGTCAGCCAGGTGCGAGGCAAACACCGTCTCAGCTGTACTATTGGTCTGGGGTCCTGCTTACGGTTTCCACTGTCTAACTCTTCCCCCTTGAAGCTGTGTCATGCCTGTACATTATATTCGAGTTGCGTTTTTTTAAGCAACGTACCTTTGTCCATATATATTGGTCTGTTGTAACAATATCTACTAATTGAGGTGTTTAGGGCTCACTAAATAATGTAAAGTCCATGCACAAAAACACAAAATTCAGTAACATTTTAAAAGAAGGGTCTATATAACCAAAAGAGAGAGAGAGAGAGAGAAAGAGAAGTTGGGGAAAACCCACATCTGGACAATATTATAATAAAAAGTTAAAAGTACTGACAAAAGCAAAGAGGAAATTCTTTTTCAAAAGGAAAAGAAAAAGGAAGATCAAATTTTCTTAAAATATCAGACTGACATCAGAATTTTTTAAATCAGCAAACTTGGATACAAGAACACATGAAGTAATATTTTAAGGCATTAAATGAAAAAGCATAGAACTTCAAATGTTATATTCAATCAAGCTGTCATTCAAATATAAAGGGATGATAAAAATATTTTCAGGCATAGAAGACCTCAAAGATTTACCACACAAAAGCCACATCGAAAACAATTTTGGATGAATTACTTAAATCAGGGGAAAGGCATATCCAGGAGATAGCACCAGACAGAGAGACGAAAGTGATCGAATGTCTTGTAAAGATATCTTTAAGAAGTACCTAAGGCCAATCAAACTGAGAAGTGACATCCGTGATTGCACAGAATTTGACGTCTCCAGCTCCCAACCTACGTGTGGTCCTGGACCAGCAGCTCCCTGAGGCTCCACCCACACACTTCTACCTCTTTGTGGCTCTCAGGTGAGTGGACACATCCCAGGGGGATTTCTAGTTCCAGAATAGCTCTGATGTAGTCAGTGCTATGGTGCAGAGACGGGGGAACAGGAAGTGGGAAAGACCAGTTCAGCTCTTGTTTTCTTACAGGAGAGCTAGAGAAATCCACCAGGGGTAGAAAGAAAGCCAGGATGCAAAATGTTAAAGACTTTTGCACTCCTGAATTCATTGAGGTTCTATTTTCAAGAGCCAAGGTCTGGAAGCTGCCCAGAACCTGCCAAGTGGAGGTCTGGGTAAAGAATCTGTGGTCTGTATCCACAGTGAATCTAACTGAGCTATCAGAGAAGATAATGTCCTCTGATTGGCTACAACGTGGATGAAACTCACGAATGTCATGGTGAGTCAAGTCAGAGGGAGAAGGGCAGATACAGGATTCTCTTTCCTCAGCGGGACATTGTTGGGTGACGCTGGTTTGTCCTTTCTCCCCTGCAGGGAGGTTAAGGTTTATTGAGTAACTCCCACTACAGTGCTCCTGAGGCATACTCAATTCCATCAGAAACTCCCAATCATGTGTTTAACTTTAACCTCTCCTTTGTGCTCTTCTTCCCCTAGCTGTCAATCACTTTTATCCAAGATCAGTCCCTGTGACTTGTAAAGTCAAATTCTTCTGAGGACTCTGGATTTTATATATGTAAGTGAAATATTGCTTTCTTCTTTCCTTTATGTCCTTTGTATAGTTTACTTAGGGCTGGAGTGATAGCACAGCGGTAGGGCGTTTGCCTTGCACGCAGCCAACATGGCCGACCAGAGTTCGATTTCTCTGCCCCTCTCAGAGAGCCCGGCAAGCTTCCGAGCACATCTCGCCCACACAGCAGAGCCTGGCAAGCTACCCGTGATGTATTCGATGAACAACGGGAGGACAGTGACAGTGATAGTTTACTTTAGAGCAATGTTCTTTTTGTACAGACACAGGAAGACAATTAATGCTATACTTTTGTAATTTGATAGTTGACTCCAAATAATATTTATTCCTGGATGTCCAACATACTTACTTGACTTAAGTTTCAGTTGCCCTTAGTTCCTAATACCCCAAAAGAAGGGTCCCAGCAAGGGACCTGTATGGACCCAGGGCAAGCCGCAAGCTACCCTGTCATAAAAAAAAGAAAAGTGCCATAAGAAGTATAAGAAGTTTAGAGCATAGTCATGGAATAAACTCTGTCATGACCCCGAAAGAAATAACTAGGGGCTGGAGTGATAGCACAACAGGTAAGGCGTTTGCCTTGCACGTGGCCGACCCGGGTTCGATCCCCAGCATCCCATATGGTCCCCTGAGCACCGCCAGGATTAATTCCTGAGTGCAGAGCCAGGAGTAACCCCTGTGCATTGCCAGGGGTGACCCAAATAGCAAAAAAAAAAAAAGTAACTAGTATAAAGACCCTGCTGGGGTTAAGGAAAGACTAAGTTGGCCTAAGGACTGTAGTCTGGAATATATAGCAAGATGTCTCCAGGAAGAGCCACCCTTTAAGCTTAAAATACCTCTTACTGTGTCCATACAAAATGACTAGAAATATTGTTAAGTAAATTTAAGATCTGTTTAAATGGATATGGGATAAGGAAAGGAGAAAGTAATACACCTTTAGATGAAATCCCACCCTTGGGCAGAGTTCCCAGCGGGATGAGATTTTGTCCTTAAGAGTTGCCTAGAGGAGCTTCCCCTGAAGGAAGGGCTTTACATCTGTTCATAGTTTACGATAATGTTCAACTATACCCAACCCTTCGTGATTTCCCTATAACTAATGCTGTGAGACTTAAATAAATGGTCACTGACTACCAGCCTGGTAGGCCCCATTCCCTCCTTTATTCATCTGTTGCTGTTGGCCGACCAAGGTGGGGGAACTGTGATCAGTCCTGAATGCAACCAGAGGAGCCTCCGGTCACCACAGACTGGCCGGTGACCACCACCCCATGCCAGAAGAGCGACAGGACATAAAGAAACATAGTAAGGAAATAGCAAAGGGTAAGTGAATGGGCCAGAGAGCTAGGACAGGAGGTCAGGCGCTTCCCCTGCACATGGCTGATTCGGATTTGATCCCCACCACCACATAGGATCCCTCGAGCCCTGCCAGGAGTGATCCGAGAGCCAGGAGTCAACCCTGAGCACCGCCAGGTGTGACCCATAAAAAAAAAATAACGGGGCTGGAGCGATAGCACAGCGGGTAGGGTGTTTGCCTTGCACGCAGCCAACATGGCCGACACAGGTTCGATTCCCAGCACCCCATATGGTCTCCTGAGCACCTCCAGGAGCAATTCCTGAGTGCATGAGCCAGGAGGAACCCCTGAGCATCGCTGGGTGTGACCCAAAAAGCAAATAAATAAATAAATAGCAAAAGGTCAAAGTTCAGAACCTAAGCATCAGCCTACAGAACAGAGTTGAAGCAGGGTTGGGTGCTGATACTGGGGAACGGAGAAAGAGGTGCTCGAGCCCTCCTGAAATGCTCTTATTAACAGTGCTGAAAATCACAGCACCCAAATAAAAATGAGGAGGAAAGTAAGTCTAAAGGGAAAGAAACGGCATAAATCATTCACACAAAGAAACCAGAATCACAAACAACGTGAGGAATGCATCTGAGCAAACAGGAGGGGACAGAGGGCCCCAAACATGACTTACGACGTGCCATGTTTTACAAAATCAACAGCAACCAAAAGTATAAACATTTCAGACTCTACACAGCCAGTAAAAAGAAATCAAGGGAGTGATTGGGGGGATGAGGGTGGTTGTTGGCAGGAGGGTCAGGGGGCTGTAAGGGAGCCACTCCCCTGAGCATCCCCCCCTTCCTAGTTTTCATGGAGGAACATAAAGTTACAGGTACCTGCTACATTCTTTCAGGTAGTTAATGTAACAACTAAAGAGCATTCACTGAAACAAGTCCTGCATGGAACCTGCCCGATTCTGGTTTGGGTCAATTCAGCACCCAGGACAGTACCCAACCTAGAGCAGATTGTGAATGAGGCGCTTCATGAATAAACCAACTTTCCAGCCCTGTGAAGATGAGATAGATGACAGAGAACCATCAGGAGGTAGGGCTGGCAGCTGGATCACCCAGATAAGGCTAATTCACGGCCAAGAAAAACAAGGGTGAGGAGGACTGGTGAATGGTTGGAATCTACCACAGTGTGTGGGGATGGAAGGTAGGTAAGATACAGAAGGGACCAGGATGGCACTAATAGTTAGTTGGAAATGATCACACTGGACAAGAGCCGAGTGTTAAAGGGTAAAAGGTAAGGTAAAGGCCCTCCCGTTGTTCGTCAATTTGCTCAAGCGGGCCCAGTAACGTCTCCATTGGAGACTTTGTTGTTACTGTGTTTGGCATATCGAATAC
>JAOXYA010146643.1:0-10007 GCA_028565675.1 Sorex palustris | reverse complement strand
ATGAACGATCGGTTTGAGGCTCTTCATGTTCCCAGAGAGAACAGATGCCATTGGGCTACACTAGCACGCGACAGGGATAAATGGAGACGTTACTGGCGCCCACTCGAGCAAATCGCCGACTAACGGGAAGTTAAGTGATTAAGTGACTCAGTTACCATGAGCTACACTTACAAAGCTTTCATGTTTGAGTTTCAGTCATACAATGATCAAAGACCCATCCTTCTACTAGTGTACATTTCTACCACCAATGTCCCCAGTATCCCTATTCTTCCCCCCCACTCCCCAATCCCACCCCACCTCTGCCTCTATGGCAGACAATTTCCTTCTTATTCTCTCTCTACTTTGGGGCATTATGGTTTGCAATACAGATACCAAGAGGCCATCATGCTTGATCCTTTATCTACTTTCTGCACCACATCTCCTATCCCGAGCGGTCCCTCCAACCATCACTGACTTCGTGATCCCTTTTCCATCCCAGCTGCCTTCTCTCCCTGCTCATAAGGCAGACTTCCAACTGTGGAGCAATCTTCCTAGCCCTGTCTCTACTGTAGTGACAATTTTCTAGTTACAATAGTATAATTTTCCCTGCAGCTTGTCCTCTTGTGAAATGTTCTTCAAAAGATTTTGCTAGCAATGCATAAACTTCACCTAGATAAGGTGGTGATATTTTTTTTACACATTTTCAGATTTCAAGCAGGGATTTTTTTAAAAAAAATAGTAGTATCAGTTAATGATATAATGTACAAAAAATTATTTTTACAT
This sequence comes from Sorex palustris, assembly GCA_028565675.1. Lineage (NCBI taxonomy): Eukaryota > Metazoa > Chordata > Mammalia > Eulipotyphla > Soricidae > Sorex > Sorex palustris. Next base: position 9,245 of record JAOXYA010146643.1, on the reverse strand, counting down.
CTTCTCTGACTCTGTAATATCCCCTTAACAGAAAGAAATTATCAGAGTAAGATAAAAACATAATAAATAACTAATGAACTCTAATGCAGTTTTCTTCTTTCCCCTAAACATCAGAGGTCTCCACAATTCTGCACAAAGAAAACTCATTAAAGATGTTTGTGTACTTGTCAGTTTTGAGATTCTTTGGCGTGATCACACAGTAAGATAAATTTATAATTTTACACTAGAAAATTAATGTATTTCAATGAGACTGGTAGCACATTTTTGCATTGACATGTTTATTTTGGACTCTTTCTGTTCCAATTTGGGGTTGGGGGTTCTAGTCTTTGGAGATAAAGAATTGGAAACACCCGTAATTATCTTAAAGGGAAGACAAATGCAGTTTTAAAAGATGCCTGGGTCAGAAATGATCAAAAGAGCTATGTTCCAAGAGATTTTTAAAGCACAGAGTAAAAAACACACCAGGCATTGCCGCTGTGTGGAGCAGCAATGAAATAAATCCCACCCACATTGAGTTCAGCAGTTGTTGAGAGAACTATAGCTAAAGAAGTTGCAGTACTTCAGCAAGTGTTGGGTAATAAGTGCCTTGATCCTCTGGCCTCAATTTGCCTATAAAATGGGACAGTTTGACCACCTATTTCTTTGCTCCCTTAAATTGTTAATATTTGATAATTGCATGTGCAACATTGATGTTGTCTTAATAAACTCATTTTATCTCTTCTTTTCCCTCTAAATCTGCCTGGGAACAAAGGTCCACAAGGTTATAATGAGAGAAAAGGCAGACATGCAGTTCTCTATCCTTTAGCCACTACTACAGAACAAAATAATACTCTGGATCCCAGTATTCATAATTCAGATATTGGATAGGTCACTCCCCCTCTTAAGGTCTTTGTATTTGCAGTGAAGATTCATCCCCCCACTCCCTACTACCCCCACACACCTTGAATTTCCTTCCTAGCTTTAACTCTTTAAAGGCCCTTATGATTTATTTTTCACTTTGGTCATCTCACAGGCTCAGTGTTGATTTCTTGGGCCCCACTTTGGATTTCTTTTTCCCTACCTACTGTCCAGTGTGGGGAGCCTGGGACAGGGTAACAATTTTGCCCAGTGTTTGGCTGGGCATATTCAAACACTTAATTCCCTTTGGTCTTTTCATGAACAACAATCCCAGGAACCCTTGTGAGAACAAAACCTTGTCTTGACTTACAACATAAAAAAGACAGGGTACAGTAGGGTAGAGTTTTATTGGTTACAAAACAATGCACAAAACTAAAGCACTCTAAAGAATGCTTTAGTCAAGGAGAGCTTTAAACTCATGAGCTCAATCTTTGATTCCAACAAAAATACAACAGTACATTAAGACCATTAGGGAAAGAAGCTTCTGACTTTGATAATTCCAAGGATGTGTCTTAGGATTCACCCATTAGTGTCTGGGCAGAGATGTTGCATTGGAAGAAAAAGTTTTTACTTTAAAAGAAGTTTTTACTTTCAAAGGCTGAGAGTTTTGCTAGCCTTAGGAGTGCTTTTGGATCTCATTCACTTGGGAAAGAATTATTCTTCCATTGACGCTTTCCTGCATGATGGCCTTGACCGTTGGGGCTGCAGGTGGTGAGGAAAAGAGGAAGGAAGAGGTCACTGCCATGTCTTTGCGCCCCCCTCCCACCCACATATACCCATCCTTTGTTTCTTTCTTTGGTATTGGCAGGTCCTCTGTACCTCTAATTGATCATTAATCAATGATCAGTGTTGAAGTCTGTGGAAAGCGAAAGGGATCTCACACAGGAAGGACTTTTCTACTACCTTTCAGGAAGCAAGAATATCTGAATAGGGTCCTCAAGACAATATCTTTATCCAGGCCTGTCCAAAACAGTCTGCTTATGTGGACCTGGTAGCATTTACCCCACAGTTTCTAGGAGCTTACATGCTGAGCTTCTCATTTTAAGATCTGAAGAAGAAACCACGTGAGAGCTAAGTGAGATGCCAGGGTATTTTTCATAGGCACTTTCTCATGGGCACAGTTGTCAAAGATCTGGTTTGTTTCAGTATATGCCCTTTACCATATTGGCAAACTGACTCTAGACAAGAGGGAAGAATGGGTCCTTTATACATTGTGCCACCCTACGAAGGGATGGAATCCCCAACACCATACCTGGGTGGGGAGAGGCAAAGGTAGCACTTGTTTAGACAAAAATTAGAGCAGCTAATCTGATGTTTTTTCCAACTCAAATTTCTCTCTCTCTCTGTCTCTGTATCTCTCTCTCTGTTTCTCTCTCTCTCTCTCTCTCTCTCTTGTTTTTGGGACAGACCCAGCAATGCTCACGACTTACTCCTGGTGAGCTTGGGTTGTCAGGAATTGAGTATGAATTCCTGACACTTCATAGTGAACCCAGGTCAGCTGTGTGCAAGGCAAGTGTCCTACCCTCTGTATCATCTTTATGGCCCCCAAACTCAGATTCATTTGTGGCCTCCCACAAATGAAAGTGTTATTTTCCCAGACTGATTTATTAAAACTTTCACCTAAGATGTTAAAGGCAGTCTGAGAAAATAAGGTTCATACTCAAAGTTACTTAAGAATATTGGGTTAAACAAAGTAAAAATTTTCTTCTTGCTTGCTTCTTTCCCCCCGATGTCTACCATATTAAAATGCGACATGACTGTTCATGAAAAGGGCGGTGATGCATGGTATTTCCAAAGGTATCTGACAGAGAACATGCCTTTCATAATCCACAATTAATATCTCATGGAACATTTAGTATTCAACAGAACAGTTTTGGAACTGAATGTAAAATGACTTCCCCATAGTTAATGGATATCATTATAGAAATGATAATTTTGTTCAACTTTACAACTTGCAGAGCTTTCACACATATTGTTGGGGACAACCTTGAAAGCACACTTTACTCTATCATTATCTAATTTGTCAAATTAATTCAAAGTCCTGGTCATTTGGGAGCAAGATGAAAAATGAACCTATGATATTTGGGAGCATAGTAAGGATTATAAATGTTACAGAATAGATAAATGTGCTGAGTCATTAGGGAAGAAAAGGTAGAGTCAAACTGTAAAAGAATTATATTTTTTTTACCTTTCATGCTTGACTTGGATTTCTCCATTGTCCTATAAAAATGATAAATGTTAAAGCTCATTTTATTGTTAGCAATGATCATAAAAAATTTCAAGATTAACTAACTTCCTTTGACTGCTTGTAAATTCCTAGTTCTTCAAGAGGGTACTTGTCTGAGCTCAGCAATCTCAGGGTTACGAGTTGCTGGGGTACTTTCCAGTATCCCAAGACTCTGATAATGCCTTCACACTAACTCAGGGATTGGACAAGTCCTTCCTCTCAGCTGATTTTGCCTCCACCAGATTCTTTCAGGACTAACCACCTGTGGACTTATTCCATCAGACCATTGAAACTTTCACCTAAGAACATATTATTTATCTGTTAACAACATCAATAACAACAACAACAACAACAACAACAACAACACTCTATGAGTTAAAGAATTGGGTCTTGGGCAATTAGGAGTTGCACTGTATCAGGACTTTCTAATCCTTCCTTTAGGGTAAAAGAATGCATATATAACCCTTTTTGTGGGGGACAGATACGGCTAGTTCTCTAGATGCTCTGAAATACAAGACTGAATATCTTGACATCCCAATCTTCTATAGATCTTTTCCTTCTGTGAGGCAATAATATTTCTACACCCTATGTTCACCCCCCATTTTTGTTTGGAGCTCCAACTGTATACATTTATAAGGGGAAATACCACAAGTCAAACCTCTATTATTGTTACTTTCTAGAGATTTTCACATCATTTTTTTCTATTCTATGTAGCACTGCTGTACTGTCCTCCCGTTGTTTATCGATTTGCTCCAGCAGGCACCAGTAACATCTCCATTGTGAGACTTGTTGTTACTGTTTTTGGCATATCAAATACACCACCGGGAGCTCGCGAGGCTCTGCCATGCGGGCGGGATACTCTTGGTAGCTTGCCAGGCTTTCCGAGATGAAAGGAGGAATTGAACCCAGGGTTGGCCGCATGCAAGGCAAACGTCCTACACTCTGTGCTATCGCTCCAGCCTCTTTAACATTAATTTAAACTGTGTACCTCAAATCTAAGAATTCTAGTAGGAGTAGCTGATTCAGTCACTCACTGTATCATGAAATACAACTGGATCTTAGTCTCTTCTGGGGAAGCTCAATTTAAAGCTTTCTGGTAAATGCCCAGACGAAAACTGTTGCCCATGAATACTCATCTCTGCCAGTCCCCATCATACCCGTCTCCTTCTCCCTCCAGGAGCTGGCGGTAGGTAGCAATTTCTTGCTCTAGGTGGGTTTTGATGCCCAGGAGGATCTTGTACTCATTGTTCTGTCTCTCCAGGTCATGGCGGAGCTGCCGCAATTCCTCTTCATAGTGGGAGATGATGCGTTGCATGTCCTGGAGCTGACACGAGTATCGAGACTGGGTCTCTGCCAGCATGCTCTCCAAGGCAGATTTCTGAAAGAGGAAAGGACCTTTCTTTCATTGCTCGGCTGATGGCTTGCTGGATGCAAGAAGAGGTTATGATGGAGAAGTGAGAATAGGCTGAGCTGACTGGACTCACTAATGAGCACCAATGGTGTGAAATAGGGAGATAACACCCACCACATGGGGTCTGGGTAGCTGCCAAGATGAGAAGCAGAACAAATTTTCAGGTTTCAGGGCTTGAGCTGAGCTGTGATGGAATTTTGAAGCCTGATTTCTGGAGAGGAAAACTTTGGGTCTGGGAGCTCTTGGCAGATCTGGGAGTGACTTAAGTGGTGTTTTGGGGACTGGGCCTCAATTGCCTGGTTCTGAGTTTCTCCCACCTCTTTTCTGGGGCCATACTGTCTCCTCTTTGCAACAAATAGCAGTAGGACAGCTTCTGGCTCTTAGTGTCTTCAGAGAAGGATTCAAGGAGGCTGCCAGATGGGATGGAGGGCACCAGCCTGGATTTCTGGATTTCTGTGTTTGCCTGAGTACATTCTGAATATCTCCCTGATACTGCACAGGACACACATATCCTGAAAACACATTGAAGTTTATGTGACATTCAGGTTTAACTGGGCTTTTTGATTTCGTAAAAGTGGTCAAGCATTCTTATTTATTTATTTATTTATTTATTTTCATGGCAGTGCGAACAAATGGTCCTTTCAAGAACCATTCAAGAACATTCTAGAAGCTGTGCCATGAAGTTGCTGGGCTAGGAGACAGAGGAACCCAGTTCAAGCCCTGGTTCTATTTGGATTTTCCACTTGCATTTGCATTTGTGGAATAAAACCTGCATTTTGTGAGTGAGTTTGTGTGTGTGTGTGTGTGTGTGTGTTTGTGTGTGTGTGTGTGTGTGAGAGAGAGAGAGAGAGAGAGAGAGAGAGAGAGGGAGAGAGAGAGAGAGAGATACACATTGACCACTGATGACTCACCTTGAATTTGTCTTAGTTCATGCAAATTGCAGCACCAGTGTCAAGATTATTTCAGCCATATCAGAATTTTCACATGGTAGGGTTCAGCTAAAATTATTTTCTGAGTTTGAAGTCTACTGCAGATAGGAACCACTGATAATGAACTTTCCTCATTGTTTTTATTTTATACCTTTTTAAAAATTGTTTTTTAAAACATCTTATTGGTAAAGGAAAGCTATGAAAAGTTGTTTGTGTTTTCTAAGACACAAAAATATGGATTCTTTTTATCATCTGTTTTGTCATGGTATAACTATAGTATTTATATAAATTAAAGTTGTGATTCAATAAAAAAATTCACATCTAATTGTAGACCCGTTTATGTTACATATTTTCATGATAATTAGTTTTAAGGCTGCATAATTTTCTTTCTAATGGAGATACTATCATTTATCCAGACATTCCCCAATTGTTAAATATTGGTAATGTTTCCAATTCTTCTTCATTATAAATAACACTGTGGTTAGTAACTTTGCGTATCCAGCTTGTTTTATAAATGCTTTTAAATTGCACGTCTTCTCAGGCTCAAGTTCCAGGAGATTATTTTGTCCAAGGGTGTTGTATTAGTTGATAGAAATATAAACTACGATGAATCAGCTCACATCATTCTGAAAGCTGAGAAGTCTCGAGGTCTGTCACCAGGATTAGAGACCCAGGATGGTGTACAGTCCAGCCAGAGTAGACCAAAGGCAGGTTATAGACAATGGGAAGACTGTGAGTTTTTATATTTCCCCTTCCCATTCGATGGTACTGTCGCCATGGAAAAGGTCATATACCTGCTGGCTTGTGGTGCTCGCCAGGGTTGCACATGGGACCTCAGTGATCACCAGAGGTCACACTCTTTAGTTGTGATGCTTGAGGATACCTGGATCAGGTGCAGCTGGAAATTCCTTGTGACACTGAGAATCACAGGCAACAGAGGTGCCAGGATCGTGTTTAAGGCTCCAGGGACTGAAGTCATCGCTCCATGCTTACAAGCCAGATGCTTTTGCCACTGAATCATATTCAGATCCTCCAAACGTGTGTTGTGTTAAACTATTAACTTGATGATCATTTGTTTCACAGCAAAGAAAACAACATGCTTCGCTTAGAGAACTTTTTTTCTTATCATATTACTCTGGAAATATTTAGATTTTCATCAGTAAGATCAATCCAGAGAAGACTTAAGATATTTTAGTGAATGTATACAAGCCATGTGCTTATCTTATAATAAATCAGAAATACCAAGCACCACTAGCAAATTTGAGTTCATGTTTGCCTGACACGTCTTGTACTGAACAGTTTAATTTCATAAAGTTCCTATTTTTTCAACATCTTCCACTTTATTGTAATTTCAGGCAAACAAATATATATATATATATATTTTTGGTTTGGGGTCACACTCGGCGATGCTCAGGGGTTACTCCTGTCTTTGCACTCAGGAATCACTCATGGCGGTGCTCGGGGGACCATATGGGATGCTGGGAATCAAACCTAGGTCAGCTGCGTGCAAGGCAAACACCCTATCCGCTGTGCTATTGCTCCAGCCCCTAAACAAATATTTTGAGATTAAAAGAAAGAACATTGAATGAGTGCTCTGAGAATTTATTTCTATATATAGGGATATTTTACAGAGAACAGTCCTTGAAGATTATCTCCCCAAACAAAGTCAAAACTGGGGCTCATAGAGACAAGTCACAAGTTTAAGGCAAAGGCACCCATCACTTTGCCTCTGAGTGAAGCAGCTACTAGGAGTGGAGCATGAGGCATATACTAAGCCCCTTCCTCTATTTAGCGAATAGTCACCAAATTCACTCTTGTTCTGGGAGGCAGTTGCTTTGGTTCCTTTTCATTTTTCTTTTCTGGAGCCCTAAATCTTGCCTGTTCTGAGCAAGTTTTTATGCACTAAGAGAGAAATGTCCTATAGCAATTAGCACAGTGAATTAATAGGGGTTGACTTCAAGGGAATCTTATTTAGAAAGGAATTAAAAGTGTGCTAGCTAGAAAGGCATAGAAAAATTATGCCTCTAATTCAGTGAGTTAACCTTAACTGCTAATTAAACTCATTTGGGGAGACTTTAAAATGTACAATGATGGTCGCTCTATTCCAGACCAATTAAATGAAAATCTCTGGGTGCAAGCCATATTATCAATAGGTTTTAAATGCTCCCTAGGTGAACCTAATGTTCGTGCAGATTTAAGTTCTGCTGATCTCATTAGTTTATCCTGCAGTGGTAAAGAGTGATTATTTGCTAAGACTCTAAGAGCTATTTTGACTGGTATTACAGTGAATATGAGAGGCCGATGCAGAAGCCAGACATTTTCAGAGTTAGATGATCTACAACGTATAGCATGGTGATTCTCAAAGATTTTCATCCCATAATTCTTTAACACTAAAAAGTTATTGGCGGGGCTGGAGTGATAGCACAGCAGGTAGGGCGTTTGCCTTGCATGCAGTTGACCCGGGTTTGATTCTCAGCATCCCATATGGTCCCCTGAGCACTGCCAGGAGTAATTCGTGAGTGCACGAGCCAGGAGTAACCCCTGTGCATCGCCAGGTGTGACCCAAAAAGAAAAAAAATGTTATTGGCAGGCCAGAGAGAGAGCGAGATTACCTTGCAAGGACCACTCCCAACTCCCATTCAATCCTCACATTGCCCAGCGTGGTCCAAAGAGAAAAAAAAAATTTAAACATATTGGAAATCCCGAAAATAATTGCTCATCTGGGTTATATCTATTGATTGTACTGATTCTTTTTAATTATATTATAAATTAAAAATAAATATTTTAGATACTTATTAATCATTTAAAATAACACTGTAATGGGGCTGGAGCAGTAGTGTGGGAAACAGAGGGAAAAATTAACTTGTCTTGCCAGCAGCTGACCAAGTCTCAATTCTAAGCACCGTCAAGAGTGATCCCTGAGCATAGAGCCAGAAATAAGCACAGCAGGGTATGACTGAAAAAACAAACAAACAAAAAGCCTAAAATAACAATGCAACTTATTATAAAAGAACATAGATACATATAACTTAGTTTCAAAAAATTAAACATGCAGAAAGTTAAGTATGCTAGCAATACCCCATGTACTCATGTCTAATTTTTGTAGTTAAGTATGAAGTCACCACGGAGCGACATCATACTTAACTATACTGAAATATTAAAATGGAGAAATGGATCACAAACAATATATTTATAAAAGCATTTAACAGTATGATAATAACAGTAATGGGAAGAGTAGAATTATTTTACGTATTTGCAAATCTCTTTAATTTGCAAAAATTAGATAAAATAAAAGGCTTAATGAAAGAATTTAATATCTGATTTTTGTAATCAATCTGCTATGATGTTTTGATGAATGAAACATATTAAAAGGGCCAGCCTCCTATAGATACATGTAATTGAATAGGTATGGGGCATTTTAATATTCTTTTTAGGTCATGGTGGATCTTCTTCTTTGACATTACGTTGAAAGCTAACCTAATAGTTCTTAAAAGTTACTAGCGGCTCCACAGAGATAGAACAGTAAGCAGGGCACTTGCCTTGCACGCCGCTGACCCAGGTTTGATCCTGGGCATACCATAGGGTCCCCTGAGTTCATCAGGAATGATCCCTGAGCACAGAGCCAGGAGTAAGCCCTGAGCACTGCCAGGTGTACCCTCACACCAAAAAAAGAAAAAAAGAAAAGAAAGAAAGAAGGAAAAAGAGAAGGAAAGAAGGAAAGAAGGAAGGAAGGAAGGAAGGAAGGAAGGAAGGAAGGAAGGAAGGAAGGAAGGAAGGAAGG
>JAOXYA010146632.1:0-10007 GCA_028565675.1 Sorex palustris | reverse complement strand
TGTAGTGAGCCCCAGCATGCTTGGACAATAAACCCTGTGCGTGTTGCATGAGAAAGTCTCTTGGAGTCTTCCTTCACCAGAGCGGTGAGCGTCTGGACCCTAACAGGATGAGATGTAAAGTAGAAGCCAACTAGTCTGGATAACAAAACTATCAACATAGAAGCTGAAATTGTAACAGAATCATAATAATCCCTCAGACAAGGACTTAATATCTGCGTGATGAGATACAAAACTTTTCACTAATTTTCTTATAAGGAAATAGTTTTTGATCATTCTGTTAGCCCTTAATTGGTAACACGCAATATAAAAGAAATTACTGAGAGCCTGCTACCGGGGCAGGTTTGACTGGTGGGAAAATGGACACAATGTTGGAGGGAAGGTGAGAGAGGTGGTAGAATTGTGTTGGAACATTGAATGCCTGTAACAATTCATCACATACAACTTTGTAAACCAGGACGGTGTTTAAAGTGTGTGTGGGGGAAGGGGGGAGGAAGAACACAAGACCCTTTGCCAGATGGGCCCAGAAACACTTCATGTGGGAACTTACCTGGGAAAGACTCTGAACCCCCTTCCAACTCTGTAAAAGATGCTCTGCGTATCTTGAACTCAAAGCCCTGCCCTTGGCTTTAGAGCACCTGGTGCCCAGCACCTGCTCAGACACCCTGGAACCCAGACTGGACCGTGAGCCCCAGCAATAGCTTCTAAGAGCATGGTCTGATGACCTCTCACTCACGGACAGTCCATCCCCTCCGCTCTCCAGCATTTCCAGGGGTCAATGCCTGACCCTGTTTTGAGCTGAAGCTGACTTGGGCACAGTCACCCTGGTCCCTGGAACATTGGAGTGAGGGGTACAATGAGGGTTCACAGCTGGGTGAATTCCTGCAAGTGAGCACCTCAGAGCCGGATGTTTGGGGCAGAGTGGAATGGGGTGCTCTGCCCCTTCTGCAGAGTGACTGAGCCTGCGGGACTGGAATTGCTGATTCCCTGATGGCTGCGGGGGCCCTGAGGGGCCATTGATCCTCCCTGTGGGGGTGCAGGTGTGTGGTGAGCACTGTGCAGGGCTGGGAGCCTGCGGGAGCCTGGGGTCTGAGTGCAGGAGAAGGGGTCACTACAGTCTCTGGTGAGCACCCATGGCAGTAAGAGCAGAGGCAGCAGCAGAGTCAGGCCCAGCAGGGTGGGGGGCCCTGACCATGCCAGAAGTTTCTAGTGGACTGGAACAGGGTGGCCGAGGATCTCCTCCGCCCTTGGGGTCCCTAACATCCTGCCCCATGATTTCCTCTGTGCAGAAACCCAGGGGCAGCTGCTGCTACAGGAAGTAGATGCCTGACTAAAGCTTACAAACTGCGGAGGAACTTTTAACCCATCCCCCAAACACCCTCCCCCTCTGCCCACAGCTTTCTCCTCATCTCAGTGACTGCCCCACAGCTCACCCCAAGGGACCCGCCCCATAGCCTGAGGAGGAGACTGGTGCTGGTTCCAGAGGAGAGGCCACTTTCTTTTTTCTTTCTTTTAGGGGTTGGGGCTGATGAAGTGATTGGGGTCATACCTGTCTATGCTCAGGACTTACTCCTGGCTGTGCTCCTGGTCAGTATGGGATCCCAGCCATGGAATCTTTGTTAGTACTTGGTAAGTGAAACTCACTGATGACTGGACTATCTGTCTGTCTCTGAGACCCAGACATTTTCTCATGCTGGCAACTGGAACCAAAATGATGTCAGTTTCTCTTTTTCTTTCTTTCTTTCTTTCTTTCTTTCTTTCTTTCTTTCTCTCTCTCTCTCTCCCTCCCTCCCTCCCTCCCTCCCTCCCTCCCTCCTTTCCTCCTTCCCTCCCTCGCTTTCTTTTTTCTTTCTTTCTTTCTTTCTTTCTTTCTTTCTTTCTTTCTTTCTTTATCTCTCTTTCTTTCGTTCTTTCTTTTTCTCTTCTTTCTTTCTTTCTTTCTTTCTTTCTTTCTTTCTTACATTCTTGACCTTTTTTTCTCCCCCACTCCCCCACTTAATAGATATATTTTTATTGGGTCACCATTAAGATGATTACAGTTTAGGATTAGCCTTTTTGCTTTACCTCTGAATTGGGTTCTATGGCAGATACTATGTTTTGTGACCATAGTAAACCAACATAACTAATACATCAAATTGTGATATAATGTTTTTTGAATTATTAAAATATCTAAAATATTACTAATATATGTATATGAAATATAATCTGCATTTCCATGGCAAAGCCTGGAAAGCTACCTGTGGTGTATTTGATATGCCCAAAATAGTAATAATAACGGGCTTCATCCCCTCATCCTGAAAGAGCGCCCAATATGCTACTGGGCTACGCTAGCACAAGACAGGGAAGCACGGAGACGTTACCAGTGCCCCTTGAATACTTTGTTCAGCAAATCGATGAACAACAGGATGACAAGCGATACAAATGATAATATGATGACTATGAGTCAAAGTAAAGCATAATATGAACAAAAAGGAAAAAAAATGTACATTTTCTCTTTAAGGAAAAAAAAAGAAAACTTAAACAACAACTACCAACAAACAGCTTTAAATATAGACTATTGCATAATATTTTACATCTCAGCATGTTTTTTGTGATAGTTATTTAATAACAGATGCTAAAAAATAATAAACAAGGCACCGTGGTTAAATTGCAATTTTTTCCCTTAAGAGGTAATTCCCACCACTTGTTTTGTATATATTGATTGAAAATCATTTGAAAATTGCTCCATCTGTCAATGAAACACAGATACCTCTGGAGTGAAACCAAACAGATGTTTAAATGCTCAGAGCTTTACTAAACAAATCATCTTCTAAAACACTGGCTCTGTTTATACTTTTCCAAATAACAACTCATTCAGGGGAAAATTCTGCATTTCCAGGTTCTGTAAACATAAACATTATTTATAAGAAGATTTATAAGAAGGCTGAAGCCCAACTGTTTCCAAGCTGAAAAATTGCCAAACATTAGAAGAGTTTGACACGTGTTTGTTTGTGTGTGTGTGCGCGTCTGTGTGTGTGTTGGTGAACTTAGAAATATTTGTATTTGTTGGCAAAGTTGAAATCAAACTTGAGATAAAAAGAAGTTTCTTTTTTCCTTTCTTTTAGTTTTTTTTTTTTTTTGGCTACTCAGGTGTTACTTCTGGTTCTGTATACCATCATTACTGAGTACCATCATTACTCTTGATGGTACTTGGGGGGGCATATGGATACCAGGGGTTGAACCTAGGTCTTCCACATGCAGGACAAGCACCTTACTCACTATACTGTCTCTTTGGTCCCATTCTGTCATATCGGAACTAGCAAATATGTTTTATCTAGACAAAGACATACCTCTGTCTTTTAATTTCTAGTAGTTTCCATATTAAACAAAGAGGAAATCAAGGAGCAGGGAGGCTGTGGATTCTGGGTTTAAATATGTCCCAGAAACAGCTGTCTATGAGGCAGTGGACATAGTACTTCTCCATGAGCCTCAATTTTTATATTTATTAATTAACAAAAACTACGTTGTAGAATACTTGAAGGACTATGAGAATTTTTAAAAATAGGGGCTACCCCAGTGATGCTTATGAACTCTAGGAAGCCACTCCAGGTTATTCGTGGTTTAGTAGTCTGACTGGACAACTAGGGGATGCAGTGCTGCTCAGGAGTTGGTGCTGAAGGCCACCAGGTGCATACCCATCCATACTGGTGGAGGGCCTCTAGTGCAGTGGATCCAATGCAAAAACTGGGTCATGGAACATATAAAGAACATATCTTGTCTACTTTCTTTTTTTTTTTGTTTTTGGTCACATCTGGTGATGCACAGGGGTTACTCCTGGTTCATGCACTCAGGTATTACTCCTGGCAGCACTCGGGGGGACCATATAGGATGCTGGGAATTGAACCCGGGTTGGCCGCGTGCCAGGCAAATGCCCTACCCTCTGTGCTATCACTCCAGCCCCATGTCTACTTTCTTTTGCTACCTCACTAGCCCAGGACTATGGGAAAGAAAAAAAATTATGTCATGATTGCCACACAAATTTTGTTATTTTAAATTCTGGAGCATTTTACTAGGTTGCTATGGATGATTTTTGGTTAATGATTATTCAGCTCCTGTCATATTCAGCAGTAAAAGAGCATTCACATAGATTTTCTAGAAATGCAAACAACCGCAGTCACTGTGCATTATTCAAATAGTAACCAGGTAATCCAAGTATCAATTGTCAATTACGTTCAATTACTCATGACTCTACCTTAAAGCTATGTAACCCTGCTGGAAACTGGGGAGTCTTCAGCCAGTCACTTTCCAACAGCTATAAGTTAAGGTCTTGTCAAGAGAGGTGATACATTCAAGCTAGCTATAAAGAGGAATTAGATAAAGGTCTATTAAAAAAGTTACAGATGAGAGACTAGAGAGAAAGTATTGGGGTTAAGGCACATGCCTTGCATGTGGACACCCTGGTTCAATTCCTGAGACCATATGGTTCCCAGAGCATCACCAGAATATCCAAGCATCACCAAAGCATGAACCAGGACTAGTGCTATCGCTCCAGCCCCATGTCTACTTTCTTTTGCTACCTCACTAGCCCAGGACTATGAGAAAGAAAAAAAATATGTCATGACGGCCAGCACCACCCGGTGTTGCCAAATAAATGGGGGAAGGACAGGGACCTAGAAAGAAAAGTGAAACTGAAGCATCCTGGGGTTAACAAATAGAGTAGAATAGTCACCATACTATATCTGAATGGGCAGAAGGAGGATATTATTATGGAAGCTAGAGTGTATCACTCTGCAGAGGTGACCTCAGACAGGGATTGTGACTTTTGGTTTCAGTAATAATCTGGTGTGGGAAGAACTAGGGATAAACACCGGGGTCTTGTTTTCTTTATATTCTGTCCCCTTCTCTCCCAGTGCCGCAAATTAGCAAGGCTCTGACCAACAAGCCTGTGGTAAAGGAACATGCTGATGAAATCCATGCAGCTCAATCCATGCAGCTCAGTCTCATGGACAGAAAGCAAAGATGAACAAACAAGGCAGTCAATCTCGGAGTCAGGATTTAGCTAATAGTAGCAGCCCCAGTAACTTCTCCACTGTGAGACTTGTTGTTACTGTGTTTGGCATATCGAATATGCCACGGGAAGCTTGACAGAGCTGACGGGCTCTGCAGTGTGGGCAACATATTCTCGGTAGCTTGCTGGGCTCTCCCGGAGGGGCAGAGGAATCAAACCTGGGTCAGCCAGGTCAGCCACGTGCAAGCCAAACGCCCTACCTGCTGTGCTATTGCTCCAGCCCTACCCAATAGTAGGACCATTAAAATCATTGTTGGCTACATTGCAAGCCTAGATCATCTCCACTCAGCTAGATGATGCAGAATTCTGGTCCCACTAGACATAATTTCAGCAGCTGAATCCAAGAAAGTAACTTTCTGAGGAAAATCCTGGCTTTTGCCTACAGGTCTATTTCTATGTGAAGACAGGGCAGACTCACTAGTCAAAAATACCCACAGGCTTTGTGAATGCCAAGCCATTAATTCCCCAAGATAGGAAAATGATTTGATCCAAACCTAGTGATGCCTTCATCTAGATGAGAAGAGCCAAATTGTAAACCCACAATGAATCAAACAGTAAGTACTAAAATCACTACAATTTGGGGTCACACCATTTGCCTGGTTGCCAAGATGAGTTCAGTGACAACAACTGTGTTTTGTGTTCTTGAGCCCTTGAGGAGTTTTGGACTACCCTACACCCACAACCCCTAAATGTTTGCTGCTGACCTTAAGGGAGCCCTTGAGTAAGAATTGCCTCACCATGATTCTCCTGCCCTCAGAAACCATAAGGGGCTTGTCATTACTCAGCAACAAATAACTTATACACTACCACAGAAGACAGTTTGTTAAAGACAAAGGGAATTCTCTGAAAACTGGCTAAGGAGTTAGATTGAGTTTGAAACTTAGGAAAAATGAAGCAGAATTGGTTGGGAGAAAGTAGATTTTGTTCTTATATATTCTGAGAAGAAAATGATCTGATTATATATGAACAAGTAAAATATAACTACTATTGCAGAGAGATATAAATTATT
Organism: Sorex palustris; assembly: GCA_028565675.1. Taxonomy (NCBI): domain Eukaryota; kingdom Metazoa; phylum Chordata; class Mammalia; order Eulipotyphla; family Soricidae; genus Sorex; species Sorex palustris. Next base: position 3,954 of record JAOXYA010146632.1, on the reverse strand, counting down.
TTCTGAGTTTTGACCCTGTGTAGACTTTATTCTTTGAAAAATTCAGTGGTTCCCTGACTTATGTTGTTCTCTGTATTTTATAAGGGCAAGGTCACCAAGGGGAGAAGTAGAAGCACATACTCAAAAGTCACAGTGAGAAGCTGGTAATGCTGGAATCGTAATGTATGCCAGTCTGATTCCAAAGGCCAATTTCTTTCTCTGTTTGTGTGTGCTGTAGTTAAAAAAATGAATATTGAACAAGGGAGGTCATATTGGGTGATAAGATAAATAAAACTGTCAAGATGAAAATTTTAGTCTTTAAAAATAGAGAGGATTATCTGTGGTGAAAACAAAACCCAAACCAGTAAAGACATATGGCTGATTGAAAGAAGAAGCAAAGCTGGCCTCACTAGACAACAGAAGTTATTTTGGGTGATAATAGAGCTTAGAGTGAAAGAAACCCCATCTGCAGGCATCTCATCAAGGCTAGATTGAAGAATGTGCAACATGGTGGCTCGACCCTTTTGCATTGAATTCTCCTCACCTACCCTGAAGGGACATACCAGAGAAAAACATTATACCTATGGTAAAAAATAAAAATAACATTTTTACAGAGACAGCAATCCTTGACTCAGAGCAGATAGAAATGAGAGCAGATCTTCAGAAATCCAGTAGAGAGGGAAAGGGGTAAGGAAAGTTTTATCATGAGTGTTCTAGGGGGTGACATCATTTTCTTTTCCTTTTTTTTCTCCCTCCCGCACCCCAACATCATTTTCTATTTCTGAACATGTGCTCAAATTATCCAGCTGACACAAAAGCCACACTGAGCGTAACTTTTGGGAAGAAATAGCATTGTTTTTCAGAGGGTGGCAAAAGAAGATGTAAGAGATAATCTCCAATCTAAAGCTTGAAGGGAAATTGTAATATTGTATATAACTTGATTAAACTCCAGTCTCCTAGCTAATTCTGCTAGCATAGAAATGGAGTATTATATAGGAAGTCTCGTGACTCCACAATCTGACTCAGAAGTTTGATTTTGTTGTTGTTGTTGTTTGTTTCTTGTTTGTTTGTGAGGCCATACTTGAAGATGCTCAGGACTTACTCCTGACTGCACTCAGGGATCACTTATGATGGACTATATAGGATGCAAGGTCATTCATGTGAAAGGTCTACTTACTTTACTATCACTCTGGAGCCTGAATCTGTTTTAAACCTCAGCAGTAAGGAACATTAGCCTTGACTACTAAGGTGTGTAACATAACGATTTCTCTATCATTTCAGAGAGACAGAAACATAGAGAGAAAATAAAGAACACCCAGCTTAGAATCATAAAGCACATGCTCTAGCAAAGTAAACTATTCTTGTTTTATTGTCTAGAAATAGGTAATGGGCTGTTTCTTAGGTGATTTTTAGGTCTTAGTGACAAACACTGATTTAACCTTGGATTTTCATGACAAAGGAGAATCTGAGGGGCTGGGCAGAAAATATGAGCTCAGAAGCCTGCTATACATGAAATCAACCAAATCACTCGAATCAATCAAATACGTCAAATCATGAAATCAACCAAATCAATCAAATCAACTGATTTGCATGCTCGCACCATGCATGGTCCCCCAAACTCTGCTGGGAGTCACTCCTGAGCACAGAGCCAGGAGCAGAGCCTGAGCACTTCTGACTATAATGCCAAATCCAAGCAGCTCAAAACTAGAGTCTGAAATGCCAACTTTATGAGTGGAATTTACTTGGAGGTTTCATTTTAGGCTTTTATGAGTAGAAGACTCAGAAGGGTGACTTGATGAAGGAGAAATTATCAAAATATTGCTAAATTTTATGCTATCATCGCTCAAGTGAGCAATTCGGTTCAGCTTTGACTCTATGAAGAGTCAAAGCCTTCTGAATTGTCAGTGTGAAAAGAAGAAACAATAGACATTTTTAGATGGTCTAGAACTTGAATTAACCCCAAGGTTACTCTCCAGGCTGCAGATATTTAAGACTTATGCATGCATTAGTACCAGCTGCCTTTCCACAGGCATTTGACGTCAGAGCTCAGGGAAGTCCATGGGTACTTGTGAATTTCCAGCCTGTGTGTTTTAAACAATACTAAATGATGTGATGGATTCTGTAAAAGGATTTCTTACTTGTGCTTCCATAAAATCATATCAGATGACCTTCTTCATTCAGAACAATGCCTTTCAGAAGAATGACTAGCCCAACTCCTGTTTTCTCAGATGGAAAATTTTAAATAAAAATATTTTTAATGTGCTATTTTTCATTTAGCAGTTGCTTTTAAAATAGCCTAATTTTCTCATATGCACACACAGGAAATATTTATTATTTCCATTTCTACAAAAAAACGGAAATTGAGGCAAAGTAGTTGTGTTGATAGCATTCTCATGATCAAGAGCCTGGATTTAAGTCTAGGCATGTCTGGCTCTGAAAGACTATGCTTTCCCCATGCCGGTGCCTTGTCCCATGCATTGTGTTAGTCTTCTTGGAAATCAAGCTTACTCATTTCACTACAACTCACTTTCTTATGTAATAAGCTGCAGAGTAGGAAGAGCCATCTGCTTTGAGAGCAACATATTTGAGCTAATAGATTGGCAGAGAACAGAAGGTTTATGACTTTGCCATTTGGTCCTCCTGACTTATTCTGCATTTACAAAATAGGAATATGTAGTGAAACATGTTGATTGCACAAGTCTATCATTATCATCGTTTTGAACTAAGCATAGCCAGGTACATTGTGTACAAAATAAGAGATCCTTGTTTGGGGGATGATCTCAGACAGGAAGAGATTTTATATTATTAATTTTTAACTCCTACCTTCTAAAACACTCATTTGTAAGTGACTAATAAAAATTGTTTTAGTACTGAGATCAATAAAGATGAAAATCAAATGAGTAAGAAAAATTTTATATTGATGAAAAACAAGATCATAAGATTATTTAAAAGGAAACACAAATGTGCGTTTAAAACTAAGCTGCTTATACAAATTTATTTAAAAAATTGGATATATTCAGATACCAGAAATTACTTCAGACAGAGTCCTAAGAAATAATAGTCAAGCATCTCTATATTAAAAATCTCTACAGTTTGAACGCAACCACTGCCATGTTCAAGGCTACTCTCCACACGCTCAAACAAGCTTCACCCAAGAGGAAATTGGCAGAAAAACCCAGGTATGTAGGACCCATGCCTGAGATCTTCAAGCCTGCTTGGATCGGGACTGGGCCTCCTTCCCCTAGCTCCCCAGTTTTTCAGTAGCTTGGCAGTCACACCCACAAACTGCTCCCTGCACCACCATATCTCATCAATTGCTAAGATCCAGAGACTTTAAACTAAAGTTCCCTGAAGAGAGGAAACAGAATTTCTTGGAGAATGTGGTCACATTCACGGCTGTGAAGCCTCTTATAATCTAGCCCACTTACTTACTAAAAGTGCACATATTTGTTTGATTTTAACGTACTTGCTTGTATTCTCCTATATACAGGCTTAAATGCCTCCAGAATGAAATACAACAACCTTCACACATTTCCCTTTTATTGTGGTGGGAAGTTGCTTGGTGGTGGAATTAGTGTTTGAATATTATCTGTAATGAGTGATTGTGAGCTACTTCATGAAAATAAAATATATAAAAATTGAAAAAAATTCTTCACAGTTTTATTTATTCTGATCATCACTTTTACTTTAGAATCACTCCTTAATAACTGATAAATAAATATATAAAAAGCAATTTGTTTAATTGTGCTGTGTAATATTAAAGAATAAGCTCACATTTTTTCTTAATATCATGTTAAATGCTCAACATCAGTCTATTCAATATAATTTGTTATGAACAACCATTTTGAAATCCTTGAATGAGAGAAAGAATCCGGAGTTCCGACATCCGTCGACGATGAAAAATCAAGGACGCTGTCTCATTTGCCAAGATATCAAAAATCAGATGGGCTGGTCACGTAATGAGATTTAAAGACG
>JAOXYA010146621.1:0-10007 GCA_028565675.1 Sorex palustris | reverse complement strand
ATTGTATAACTGAAACCCAAGCACAGAAATTTGTAAGTCTATAACTGTACCTCATGGTGTTTCACTAATAAAAAAAATAAAATAAACTGCCTAGATGATTATTTAAGAAGCATAAAGTGTATCTTACTAAATAAAAATCCTAGGTTTTCCCTTATTGGTATGTCTGGCACTATGTCTTTGTTAACAAGTGCTAAGTTTGGGTAGTGAGCAGAGGTTCTTATTAGCCTCCTTTCTAGCTGCAGGGGTTCATGGGATGACTTCCAGCCATGAGCTGTTAAGAGGATATTTCTGGGGTCCAATTTATTTTTCCATTTTCTCCCTCTATGGACCTTTTGGGTAAGAAACATGATATCAGCTGCAATGGCAGCAACTTTGTGACCATGAGTCAAAGAATCAGAGAAGTAAAACAAAAAGAGAAAGATGACAATGTGGAAAAATGGGAAGAACCTAGATCCAGGAGAATTTCATTTCTTGGACAGCTGTCCCTATCCTGGACAGTATACTTCTGCATTGCACATCAAGTAATTGGCAAGTATTTATTTTTTTATTATTTTTGTTTCTTGGGTCACATCTGGCAGCGCTCAGGGCTTAATCCTGGTTCTGTGCTCAGGGATTACTACTCCTGGTGGGGGGCTCAGAGGATCATCCGGGGTATTCTGGATCGAAACTGGTGAAGTCACAAGCAAGGCAAGCAACAAGCAACTTACACGCTGTACTGTCTCTTCAACCCAAATGACAAACCAATTCCAAGCAACAGACTCTATTTCAGGCCAGTGCTGCCCAACTACTCTCCGTGTCGATACTCACAGGTCTCATCACTTCACACGGCCCCTGGGAACAGGGAGAGCTGAGGCTGACTTAGAAGGTGGCCAGTCTGGGGGCTTCAGATGAATGAGGCCCCTCCATTTTCTTCAGCAAACTGAACAGCAAGGGGATAACTGTCTCTGCTCATCTCTTGGGGCTCGCCAGTAGGCCTCACTTCACAGACTGCAAAGTTCTAGGTTATGCCATGTTTATCCAAAGGAGTTTCTATATTGGCCTAAAAGCATTTTTTAAAAAAAATTTTTATTAGTGAGACATCATGAGGTACAGTTGTAGACTTACAATTTTTTGTGCTTGGGTTTCAATTATACAATGATCAAATACCCATCCCTCCACCAGTGCCCATGCATTTTTATTTTTTAATTTAATTGTTGTTGTTGTTGTTTTCGGGCTATACCTGATTGTGCTCAGATCTTAATCCTGGCTGAGTACTCAGGGATCACTCCTAGTGAACTGGGGGATCATCTGGGGAGCTGTGGGTCATACCCCAGTTGGCCATGTGCAAGGCAAGCACCCTACCCACGGCACTACCTCCGGACCCTTTGGTTCGTCCTTTTTGCCTGAAAGCATTTTTAACGAACATGGACTCCCCACTTCCACTCTTTTTTGCAGGGGAGGGGCACTCTGACTCTGTGCTTGGGAGTCACTCCCTAAAGTGCTTAAGGGGGACTCTGTGATTCTGGGGGATGGAACCTTCCTTCTGCACACAAGCATATGCACGGGCCTGTGGAACCTGGTCTCTGGTCCTTACTTCTACTTCTTAGTGCGAAGTAATGCAATTTCATGAGATATCTTATACATTCTCTAGTAATAAATGGTATATAAGAACGAAGAAACTAAATGACACATCAACAGGTCGCACTGAAGAGACTGTTACTTAAATGATGACTTTTTCCTGTCAGCTAGGGGATTCCTTCTATGATGACGAAGCCTATATTACTTGACACAACAAAATAGAACTGCTTTCAAGAGATGAATGCGTGAATATATACACAATAAGTGAAGAATTATGATTTTGGAGAGAAAATTCATTAGAATCTAGAAGTTGATAATATGGAACAAGTTGTTGTGGTTTACTTATTTATTCATTGGTTGTTGTTTTTAGGCTGGAGCAATAGCACAGAGAGTTTGCCTTGCACGTGGCCAACCCGGGTTTGATTCCTCCATCTCTCTCAGAGAGCCCGGCAAGCTATCAAGAGTATTCCGCCCACACGGCAAAGCCCCAAGCTACCCAAAAACCATCAGGATGTATTCGATATGCCAGAAACAGTAATAACAAGCCTCACAATGAAGACGTTATTGGTTCCCGCTGGAGCAAATCAATGAACAATGGGAGGACAGTGCTACAGTGCTACCCCACAGTCCTCAGGGGTTACTCTTGGCTATGCACTCAGGAATTACTCCTGGCAGGCTCCAGGGATCATATGGGATGCTGGTGATTGCCCTACCTGTTGTACTATCTCTCTGGCCTCTTTGTTGTGTTTTAAATCTAAACTCACAATGGCCTTGACAATAACTGGCTCTGCCCTGTGGGTTTTTAATGATAGTCCCTTTTAATCACTGCCACCAGGATGTGCCTTATAGGGCTGACTGGTACACTCAATAAAAATAAAATAGTATCTACAAAATGATTGGCAGACTTCAAAGTACAGAGCAAGCCCCCAATACCAATTTTCTGGATGACAGTAAACAAAAAGTATAAAAATGAATTGACCATAATCATAACTTGTCACTTCAGCAAAAACTTCCACACGGAGACAGTAAAAGCCTTTGCAAACACCACAGATAAGTGCCATAAAAGCAAATTTCTTTTCTTGCCGCCCTTCCGTTTGTGGCCAGCTTGTGAATGACCTTCCCTCCTACCTTTGAGAGGAGGTGCTGTGCTTTAGTAAAGTCTGAGAAGCAAAGAACCTTTGGGGAGCTCCCCTCTTAGTAAATACTCATTTTACTGGCACAGAGGCGAATGAATTTAAGTTCCAGAGGGACACTTGGTTTTAAAAGATCACTGTGAGCAGATGGAGGAGCTCTGCCAGTCAGGACAGCTGGAGAACGTGCTCTCTGATCTGTGTGCACTCAACAATTAGATAGGAGAATCTGGTACAGCCAAGGCTAGCTACAAGCGACAAGCGATCAGTACACGTCTAACCAGAAGCAAACTTTTTTTTTTCTCTTTTGGGTCACACCTGGCGATGCACAGGGGTTACTCCTGGCTCATGCACTCAGGAATTACCCCTGGTGGTGCTCAGGGGACCAAATGGGATGCTGGGAATCCAACCCGGGTAGGCTGCGTGCAAGGCAAATGCCCTACCTGCTGTGCTATTGCTCCAACCCCAGAAGCAAACTTTTCTAGTTTTTATTGTTCTATTAATTTTTATAGGGGCCACTCCCAGCACTGCTCTGCCTATGCTTGGTGCATGCACTTGCCTTGAAAGTTAAAAACTTTCTGTGCATGCGGGTTTTTTTTTTTTTGGCTACACTTGGCTCAGAGCTTGGGGTCACTCCTGATGGTGCTTGGGGGTACACACAGTTCGGGGGCGGGGGTGGGCGGAAATTGAACCAAGGGCTTGCTGTAGGCAAGGCTTACGATAAACTCCTTGAGTGCCCTTCTGCTCACTAAGTAAACTTTTAAAAGTAAATAGCATCTCTCTTTTGGGAATCCCTTGTTAGTTCAGCCAAGTAAGAATACCTCAAATGCTGCTGCATTTGTATAAGGAAGAATTTAGGCTCCAAACAATGGACAATGCTATTAGAGACCCGCAGTTTCTGTCATTTGTTCTGTTTGCTGTGGGCATCACCGACAGATCCGGGCAAGTCATCTCTTGACATTCTGTTCTCCTCAAGTACTGTGCATAGGTTATTCAATGAAAACAAGACAGTCCCCTGGCTTCTTCTGGATCTATTTAGAGACACATTTCTCAGGAGCCAAGATTTTCTTGTTTCCATCTCTCACCTCTAAAACAATGTCCTGTGTCTAGAAGACACCCTCCAAATGTTTGGGCATACTGCACTGAAGTCAGTGAGAATGTCCTAATAGATGTGGTCTGGACCCAGCCGGAGATACTAGATGTAGTAATGTCTAGGTGCAGGATTCAGCTCTGCCTAGTGGCCAGGGGGTTGGCTCAGTGTATTTGCAGGAGGAAGCTGGGGTCAAGGGACAGAAGCCAAGGGAAAGGTTTTCAGTTACTGGAGATGGTAAGCTTTGAGTGGCAGGTAACCTAAAGGACTCCCATTTCCTTCCTGGATGGTGGGCGGGAGGGGAGTTGGGGAGAGGAAGTGAGTCAGAGAGTGAAAGAGGAGAAAGGAGAGGAAGAGGGAGAAGAAAGAGGAGAGGAGAAAGGAAGACAAAGGTGGGGGAGAGAAAGAGAGGGAGAGAGAGAGAGAGAGAGGAGAGAGATGAGAGTGAAAGAGGAGCGGGCAGAGCACACCCAGATGCCCTTTCACTGAAGTGGGGCCCCAGCCCTACTCAGGTATGCGAGCTCCTGGACAGCCTTCCAGCTTCTCATCCCAATCACTGCCGAATACTTAGAAAAGAATTTTCAGCGATCTGAAGAAAACCTCTGCCACGAAAGCTGGAGACCCAAACAAATGGCAAAAAGGCAACCAGAAGGAAAACTGAGACCAGGGCTTTTTCCTTCTGAACAAGTCCATGGTCTCTCCTGAATTTGTATTTCCTTATTTTCTCTCCCTTTACATCTTTCTAAGTATATTTCATTCAATAAAAGTCATTTTGCCTTACAAAAAAAAAAGGAAGAAGGCAGGAAGGAGAAGGAGAAGAAGAAGAAGAGGAAGAAGAAGAGGAGGAAGAGGAAGAAGTAGAAAAGGAAGAATAAGAGAAGGAGGAGGAAGAGGAGGAGGAGGAGGAGGAGGAGGAGGAGGAGAGGAGGAGATTAAAAACTGAGACCCAACAGAGAAAAGAAAGATTAGAGAAAAACACAAAACACATCATTATATCTTCTGGGAGAAAACAGAAATGATCCGGAATTCAATAGCTTGAGTTTGAAGACTGAGAAGATCTACTGATTATTCAATACTATGGCAGCAAAGAAACTCGTGCCAAGGTAGGTCAGTGTGAAAGACTGAGATCTAAAAGGAAAAGAGGAGAAGATAAAATGATAAAATTCTGGGGGGAAAAGGCCACATAAAAGACTGTCACTGTCACTGTCCTCCCGTTGTTCATCGATTTGTTCGAGCGGGCCCAGTAACGTCTCAATTGTGAGATTTGTTGTTACTGTTTTTGGCATATTGAATATGTCATAGGTAGCTTGCCAGGCTTTGCTGTGAGGGCGAGATACTCTTGGTAGCTTGCTGGGTTCTCCGAGAGGGGCAGAAGAATTGAATCTGGGTCGGCTTCATGCAAGGCAAACACCCTACCCGCTGTGCATCACTGAGTTTTCTCAATGGTAACAGGAGACCTGAAGGTAATGGAACAAAGCCTTCTTGAAATAAAACGATTTACAATATAGAATTCTCTCTCAGTTAAGCTATCTGTCAAATATTAGGGTTAGTATAAAGACTTGTTTACACAGGCAAGGTCTGAAATATTTTGCCTCCCAAGAACCCTTTGCTTAGGAAGATACTGGTGGATACATGCCACAAAAATATGGGAGAAACTAAAAGCAAAGGGAAATATTGGTTCTGACCAGCAAGGGAACCAGTAGAGACAGGAGATGACAAGGAACCCAAGGATGATGGAGACCCCTAGGTTGCATGTATACCAGACATGTGAAGCCGGTCCAAAGACTTGGGAAATACTGTGAGACACTGAACCAAACTAAACCCGGTACATCTAAGTAGCCTGAAAACCAAAAGAGTAGCGGAGAGTGTGGGTTTCTGTTAAGAACAAATACAAAGAAAAATAAGCAGATAAAGGAATGAGGAGGTTTGTTATATTATAGAAAACCAAAAAGTCATATAGAAAAAGAAAACGAAGCATAGTATTAACAGAGCCATGACAAAGCACTCAATATATAGAGCAAGGCCCACTCAGTGGGGGAAGGAGGGAGGGAAAGGAGGATGCCTGGATATAGGAGACATCAGAGAGGGGAAAAGACAGTCACTCCTTCATCTCCTACAGTGGAAGTTCTTCTCAACCCCAACAGGAGCATTCTACTTAGAGATAAGGGATCATATCAAAGCCAGAAGAGATGACAGTGAATAAAAACCTAGTCCTCTTCCAATACGCCTGAAACAACTCTAATTGCTAACCTCAGGGCATAGAATTTGGTTTCTTTATTTTGGGCCTCCCAGGAAGTACTCTGGGGACCTTGCGGTGCTGGGGACAGAACTTAGAGCTGCTTTGTTTGGTGTTTTGAATTATTGCCCTGGTCCCTGTGTTTATAATTTTGAATTCAATAAAAAAGGGTTGATGACAAGATTTCAATAGGGGACTTCCATTTCCAAAGTTCCATGATATGTTCAGGGCAAGTTTTTTTTTTTAAGTTTAAATTTTACTGTATGTACTGTGGTTTCCAATGCAATTTTCCTGGTAGGGTTTCATGCATCGTCCATTCCTGCACCATAGGTTCCACTAGGATCCACTTTCCTCCACCACTGGGCCAGTGCCCTCACCTCCCCAGCTTCCTCCTGCAGACCAGTTCTTGGTTTCTGTTGAAGGAGGGCATCTGTCATTTCTCCTACTATGTTTCTTTATAAACCACGTAAGAGAGAGATCATTCTGTGGCTGTTTTAGGGCAAGTTTTATTGCCAGGGTTGGAAAAACAGCAGGAAGACAAATGTGGAAAGGGCAAGAAAGAAGAACTTGACCCATTTCATAAATTTGTTTTGCTTCGGCCTTGGAATGACACCATTTCACCTGTAATAACTCAGTGATGACCAACAGAAGGGCCAGCAAAGGCAATAGGATGGTTAGGGCATCTGCCCAGCTACACTCACACAGAAATGAAAAATTGGACACCTTTCCCCAGACTTAAATACTCAGCATCCTTTTGTCAATGCCATGAAAAACAATGAAAAAAAGGCAGAGGCATTTGCACATGGATATTTTCCAAGTGGACAATCAGAATGACATTTTTACTTCAGTTGTATCCTTTGTTAAGAAAATAAGTCTGGTCATTTTCAAGTACTTTTTGTGACCTGTCAAATACGAATTTTTCCTATGGCTGCTCAGAAAAATAATGAGTTTTCATATCATTACATATTTCATCTTTATTACTTGCATCTCGGAAGCAAGCTATTAAATAATTATAGCCTGGATTAACATTATTTTGACTTGAGATTTTTCTCATGGCCTCCTGATTCCCTCATTACTCTTACATAATTGTCCCGACTCCCAGACTTACCATGAGCTCAGAGCAAAGGCTAGCAGTGTGGATGTGTTTAGGCAGTTGTGTGGTGGGCTGGGTCTGCCAGCTTCTCGGAAATGAATGTGCAGGCTTACATTTATGAACTTCCACTGAGAAATTTTTCCCCCCAACAATCAACACATCATCAAAACTACAAGGAGATAAAGCCGGCTCCCCCTGAAAATAATTCCACAGATAACAGAAGGATTAAACAGAGAATGTGAGGATCAGCTTTGTTCTCGTCGAGGAAGAGGTTTTGTTTGTTCCTCTTGGTGCAGACTGGGGGTGCATCAGAGAAGTGAAAGTAACCCTGGGATTCTGGCGGTGCATGGAGATCCCCTGGGTGAAGGGGAGCTGTCAGGAATTGCTAAAGCAGGGATGGAAGGAGGTCAGGTCATAGGCGCTGGTCTTGGCAGGTACCAACGCTTCGCATGTGATACCAGAGCTAGTCAGAGGGGACAGCAAGGAAGGCGATGGAAATGCACTGGTGAGGGTGGGGTAGGGTGGGATGGTAAAAGGAGGATTGCCTCAGTGGATGAAATGTCCCTGGTGGTGGTGCCTGTACAGGGCTCCCTCTCTGGCAGAAGCAAGGTATCAATCTGCATAAGGTCAGTTTTACCAAAGGACAGCACTAGTAACTGAGCATGAGGTGAATACACCCAGTAGTTGGGATTGAGAGAGAGGTTCTAGGGTCCAAGAAGGAGCCAAGTGCCCTCGAAGCTGAGAGAGTAACAGGAAGTGCATGGATTCTTGAAGAGAACACATTTGCTTGGCCACTGCATCAAGGACCTTTGTAGACTCAGAGCTCAAGAATATTGCTGAGTTGGACTGGAGAGACAGTCCAGTGGATAGAGCACTTGCCTTGCATGTGGCCAAGCCCAGTTCAACTCCCATCATTGCAGATGATTCCCTGAGCACCACCAGGAGTGACCCTGGAGCAGAAAGCCAGGAGTAAGAACCGAGGACTACTGGGTGTGACTCCAAAAGAAAACAACCACTCCAACACACACACACACACACACACACACACACACACACACACACACACACACCACAATTTCTCAGAGGACCATATGGGATGCTGGGGGATTAAACCAGGGTACACCATATGCAAGACACCATACCTGCTGTACCATCACTCCAGTCCCAAGATTTTTTTGTTTTCTTTCATACTCTTACTTACTCATAAACTAGATCCAATACAAAAAAAAAGGTCTCAATAATGCATTGGAAATATTCACATGCACCAAGTCATCCAAGAGAGAGAGAAAAAAGCCAGCGTTCTTTGAATTAATGCTGAATCTTAAACTATTTCTCAAAAGATGTTAGGAATCTGAAAAAATTCCCTTCAAACCCCTGCCCATGCAGTAACATGTGCGAGACCCTCTGAAAATTCAGTCACCTCAGGAGTCATTTTATAATTTGTAAAAATAAACACAAAAGCAAGGCATTTACTGCAGACTGAATTCTGTGCATGGGCTTCTGTTTTGGTTTTCCACTGGGGTGATGGCAGAAGGTCACCCACAGCAACACATTCTGGTTTTTTTTTTCCTTTTGTGTCACACCTGGTGATGCACAGGGGTTGCTCCTGGCTCTGCACTCAGGAATTAGTTCTGGCGGTGCTTGGGGGACCATATGGGATGCTGGGAATCGAACCCGAGTTGACCGCATGCAAGGCAAACGCCCTACTCGTTGTACTATCGCTCTGACCCCCTTTGTGGAATTCTTGACCTAAAGTTTTTTTTTTTGCTTTTTGGATCATACCCAGCAATGCACAGGGGTTACTCCTGGCTTATGCACTCAGGAATTACCCCTGGCGGTGCTCAGGGGACCATATGGGATGCTGGGAATCGAACCCAGGTCTACCGTGTGCAAGGTAAATGCCCTACCAGCGGTGCTATCGCTCCAGTCCCTGAAGATTTTTTTAATCCTTCAATATACTTGGTATTAGAAGCTAGGAGTATTGACAAGCAGCATTCATTGTAGCACAGAAGTGGGAAATAGTGTAACAGAGAATCAGCCAGCCTATTTGGTAAATTCTGGAGTCTAATGACACAGTGTCTGTCGACAAATAATAGAGACTTACATACTACCATTACACGGAAGTGGCAATAAATTGCTGTGATTCCTTTTCAAGGTATCTAAATTAAATTTACGACCCTCCTGCCTTTAGAAAGCTTTGATGATGGTTTTAATTCCCCTTTATGTAAAGATTTATGTCTCATGAATTTTGGGGGACTTTTCTGTGTACTGGGTTTGTCATTTGTGTTCCATTTCAACTCTATTTGGTGATGTTGGGGCAAGAGTTGGTAAAAATACCTTCTTTGTCCTCTGCCACTGGAGGACTCTGGAAGAGGGAGGAGGCAGGAAGGGGTGGGAGGCCGGTGGGGGGCCTGTCTCTCATTTCTCTTCCTACTTCCCTTTGGGTTGTTTCTGGGCTGATGGTGTCCCTGTCCTTTGTGTCTTCTTCTCCTGTCCCTGCTCCTAATGAGGGTGCTGTCTGGTGAGGTTGGGAGGGGGGGAACAGTGTGGCCTTGGGTGGGGCTGGGTTTGCACAACTTTCTCCCCTTTGCCAGCAACCCAATCTCTTTACTCAATTCCTTTTAAAATTCCAACCAGAACTCCCTGGCCGGATGTGGACTAACACAGGACACAGGTTCCTGATTAATGGTCTCTGGCTCAAATAGTTTTTTTTTGTTGTTGTTATATTGTTGATAACAAAAACCCCAGCTAAGGACCTGGGAGGATCCTCCCAACACCCTTTATTTGGTGCTCTCTTCTCTATCTGAGCTGCCTTTTCCCCTATCACGTGTGGCTGGCCTCCAAGTCATGGAGCAAAATTCCTGGTACTAATCTCGGCCACTCCTGGGTGTTAGTCTCCCA
>JAOXYA010146611.1:0-10007 GCA_028565675.1 Sorex palustris | reverse complement strand
GCATGATGTTCTCGAGGGTGGCACTGAAGAGTTTTGGTGAAATGGTATCACCCTGCTGAACCCCTCTCTTGACATCAGTGATTACTTCTTTGTAGACTGGTGAGATCCTGGTAGTGAATCCGTAATACAGCTCACGGAGGATCCTGATGTATTGAGTTTGAAAGCCCTGATTGGCTAGGGCTTCAATGACCGCTTCTGTCTCAACAGAATTAAACGCATTTTTTAAATCAATGAACATCAGACAGAGTGGCATCTTGAACTCCTGAGAAACCACGATGAGCTTCGTTATTGTGTGGATATGGTCGATGGCGCTGAATCCTTTGCGGAACCTGGCTTGCACCATGAGTGGCAAAAATACACAAAATTTATGTTCTGAAAAAAAGATTACAATGTTTAGTTCCTAGAACTTTCTTGAAATTCTGCTGAGTAAATATTGCAAAGGATACTGTCAATCTCATTACCCCTTTTGAAAAGACTTCTTTACACCTTGCATGCTCTAGAACTAATTTGGAGTTCTTTGAATTGAGTCTCTTAATCCTCCATAGGCAACATCTGTCTTCATTATCCTTGTCTTCTCTAGTATTTTTCTTCATTCTCAGCTTTATTGAGATATAATTGGCAAAGAATGCTGTTATCTTTAAGGTATACAATGTGTTGATTTGATATACAAGTGATTAGCACTATAGTAATAGTTAACACCTGCATCATGCCATATAATTACCTTTTTTACTTTTGTGATGAGAATTTGTAAGATGTATTCCCTCAGCAGTTTTCATGTATATCATTTGTTATTATTAACTATAATCACTACACCAAGCATAAGATTCTCAGAAGATATTCATAACATTGAGAACTTGTACTCTTTCTCATCATTCATGCTCCACAGAGCACTGAGTTGGGATTGTCCTCCCTTCTCCAGCACTGCTGAGTGTGGCCACAAACAAAAACTGAAAAAGACTTATGAACATTTAAAAATTTCTGACTGCTTGCATTTTTTATGAATTAAAATCCTGTTTTTGTGTTGTCAGACCCCTGGCAGCTGAAGACCTCCAGAACCAGCCACAACCATGCTGAGACCACTTTCCATACACATGAAGGTACCGACAGAGGAACAAAGGCATGTGGGTCCCGGGGCTGAGATCTCCAAGCCTGCTCGGATCCGGGCTGAGCATCCTCCACCCAGATCTTCCATCTTCCAGTAGGCAGGGGTCACACCCACCAATTGTCCCCCTGTGCTGTGTAATCCCAACAACGGCCCAGACCCAGAGACTATAAAACCCAGCTCCCAGAAGCTCATGGCTGCATTCGCAGCTGTGCAACATCTTATTATCTCATTCTTACTTTGGACAACCCAGCAGGCTACCGAATGTAACCTGCCCACACAGCAGAGTCTGGCAAACTCCCCGCGGCATACCCAATATGCCAAATAACAGTAACAAAAATGGGTCTCATTCTCCTAACCCTGAAAGTGCCTTGAATATGGCACTTTTTAAAATCTCAGGGCTAGGACGAAGGAGACGTTTCTGGTGCCTGCTCGAGGCAATCGATGAACAACAGGATGATCATGATCGTGAAGGAGCTGATGGATGCTGAAGTCAGAACCCATCCAATTTTGTGATGATCCGAGGACCCACAGCCCTCACCCTGCCAGGGCTGTCTGGAGGCCTCCTCACTGGCACAGCCAGGCTCTCTGCAGGTGCCTGGGCCGCTGCACAGAGATGTGCAGTGTGAGTGAGGTGAGCATGCCAGAGTCTGTTTGCAGTTTCCTATTGTGGACAAATACCAAGGTCAGGAAATCTATGGAGGATTGTCCTAATATTCCCTCCCAATCTGACTCCACCTGCCTTAGCACGGCACTGGGGGATGCACCTTCCGCCTCTTGGAATTGCTCCTCACACAGCCTCTTCTGATTTTATAATTATTTATTATTCAATTATTAGAGTTATTGGATGTGCTCATGGTTTATTACCTTCTGGACGCATTTACAAGTATGATAGGAAAAACCCATAGCAGCTTCATTTCGGGTGTTGTTAAGAAGTGTGTACTTACTGTGAAACATCATCTTGATTTCATAAAGTTTTTATGGCATATTTATCTTCTCAAATCTTGGTTTTCCTTCTCAGAGCTCCCTAAAATGTACAAATGAGGTCCTGTGAGTAAGAGCTTGCTCCCTGTAAGGAGCAAATTCATTCCTAATGATGTCAACATTTACTTAACAGATATTTCCCCATTTCTCTCTTCATTCTCAAAAGCATGCTTTTCCTCTTTAGTTTGTGGACACACAGACACACAGACACACACACACACACACACACACACACCTTCAGGGCTGTGATGTTGCAGTCTCCTGTTTGCAGCACAAATAAAGCAACAGCTTTCTGGAGACAAAGATGTTTCAGCAACTGCTCCCCCCCGGACTCTTATCTTTGCCCGCTCCTCCAACGTGGATTCTTTCACAGGCCAGAAGCTTCCTCATTTTCTGCTCTGGTATAAACTCTGATCAAAAGGAAGGTGCTGAGTTTACAGTCAGGCTACAGGGTACGCGGTCTTCTCTGCATGCAGTTGATAAAGGATTATAGTGAGTCCACCTGGAGAAGAACATTTCTCCTCCCGACACAGGAAGAGGCAGGATGGACTAGAAGGGACCTGGGAACTTAAGCTTTATTATTCTGTCTGCACAATTTTTGTAATTGTCAAGAAACTGAAGCAAGAGAGAGCTCTGACATTTCTTCATTGTCATCTTCTCCCTTCCTGCTTTGTCTGTCGCCAGCCCACCCCTCTGATGAGGTGAGGCACCAGCCCCAACCTCACTGCAGAGTTTTCTGGAATCCAGGTAATATCCTTGATCCTGGCAGCTCAGAGCTCAGCTTCCCACCCACTCTGCAGCCAGGTGTCCTCCTACTCTGTGTTGTACCTTCTCGAGACAGAGTGCAGAGATGGGGAGCACTGAACTGGGACCTCGCCCAGCTGTGATCTCTGGCTGCGACATCTGCTCATCATTTCAAGCCAGACCCTGTCCTTCTGTCCCTCACTGGTCCATAGCAGAGGCAGTGGAAATGGCCATAGAGGACTAGAGTCCCTGGACACAGCCACCCCTTGGTGCCCACTCTGGTCGGTCTAGGTTGTGGGGGATAGTCACCCTCTGCCGAACCTGGCAGTCTCCAGGAACGCTTGAGAACAGCGAGGTTTTCTCTCAGGATTCCTGGTGTTCCTCAAGCGAATGTGTGATTTGTGGGGGTTGGCTTGCTCTGCGATATGGTCCCCCTCAGCCTTGCACACCATCCTAACAATCAAATACTGAGTCATTCAGAGACTAATGGAGTGTTTGCTGGCTAATGATTAGTTGCTCCCATTGCCACTCTGAGACCTGGCAATTGGTCAGCGCTCTCCTCCATGGGGGCTCACTCCATGCAGTCTGCCCACCACTACAAGCCAGGGCCGAGCAAATGCTCTTCTTGGCTGCTTGGGAGAGCTCCTCTCATCTCCTCACTCCTCCTTCTAGAGAGGCATGTGCGGCCCTGCTTGCTGCCCACTGCAGCTGGGAATCAGGTCCAGTGATTATTTCCTGAGGAGACACTTCCGTTAGCCTCTTAGAAATACTGTTATCTACTGAGGAAGCACGCCCCCAAACTATTGCATCTGGCCTTTTCTCCACTGTTTGAATCAGATGAGGAGGGAGCCTTGATTCTGAGCTACAACAACCAGCAATCACTTATTGGCTTCCTGGAGCACAAGCTCTGCTGTTGAAATGCAAATTGCTGATCAAAAGAAGTAAATCTCTTCTGAGAACGAGGCCACATTGCCTTCTGCCAGGTATTCAAATAGTTTTTCTGATCCAGGCAAAGTGAAATGTTGGTATTTATCATCAGTGGAAAACAGTGTTCCTTAGCAATAGGCACTCCGGTGCTGGTTCTGAAAACAGCTTTAGTAGTTAACAATTAGCACTTAGAAAAAAAACAGATAGAAGCACATAAAAGAGAATAAGCACTACAAGAGAAGTCCGCCTCCTGCCCGCAAAGCAGTTCTTTGTAATATTCTTGTTGTCATATACATAAGGATGTAAATGTCTGTACTGAGTAAAATGCATGTACTGGAGCACAACATGCATTTTACTAATTTTGAAACTTTATTTTGAATCATGCGAAGCTCTCAGCAGCATATATAAAATGTATGTTTAAAGACTAATAAAATCCATAAGCCGGTGTTGTTGAGAGCTAAGAAGGGAGAGCAGGTTACAGCAGGGCATTTGGGAACCTTCTCCCAACCACCCATCAGACCTGTATGATAATTATCCTTTTGAGTTCTTTGTAGTTCTACTATCCATGTGCTGAGGAAAAAGAGTTTATCTTCGCCTATCTTTGAGTTCTTCTTAGCTTTGAGGTCTTCCTAAGCCTTCTGGCATTTGCTTCTTCCACTCCACTTTATGTGGAGAGATTGATTTCCACAGTTGTGATCTGGCCCAACAGTTTATTGAATCCCACCCGACGTAACATTTTTCTTGGGATCTCACCATCTGGGTCCAGCCCAACCCTGGTGAAGGAATTGTTCCAAGTGGGGCATTTACAGATCTTGCTGCTACAAACCTCTTATTCCTTGCATCCCTTGAAGAAGAAGTTTCTCTGGACAAAAAGCAGAACGATACTTGTGATGTGCTGGGTAAAGAGCCTGGAGAACTGGGGTACCAGCATGGGAGTTAATCCTGTGGCCAATACATGATGTGGTTTCAATATATTTCTGACTTGGGTTGCAGTCTAAAAATAGTTGGAAAAACCTCAGACATGGGGGCTGGGGTGATAGCACAGCAGGTAGAGCATTTGCCTTGCATGCGGCCAACCCAGGTTTGATTCCCAGCATCCCATATGGTCCCCCGAGCACTGTCAGGGGTAATTCCTGCGTGCAGAGCCAGGAGTAACCCCTGAGCATCGCCGGGTGTGGCCCAAAAAGAAAAAAAAACTCAGACCACCAATTATATTCCCTCAACTACAACTAAAAAAAAAAAAGAAAGAGGTGAAGTTGTTAATACTGATTTAGGCGAAGAATGAACACTTGTCCAGTGGCTTGTGTCTCCAGCCACTGAGACTAAAGACAAGAGATGAAACAAAAATGGTCAAACCCAAGTAGTTTTTATTAGAAAAGAAAAGGAAGGGAAAATGTGAGAAGGAAAGAGAATGATAAAAAAAGAGAGAAAAGAAAGGAAAAAAGAGAGAAAGGAAGTTATATTTTGCAAATACAATAGGCAAAATATATCTAATTGGCATGATTAGAAAGAAGGAAGGAGGGAGGAAGGAAGGGACGGAGGGAAGAAGAAATAAAGTCTCAAGATTCCCTAAAGAATGATACTTTTAGAAAGCTGAGAATTTTCTCATTGCCCTGTGTATGAATGTGTATATGTTTCTGGGTGTGTGTGTGTGTGTGTGTGTGTGTGTGTGTGTGTGGAGTGTGTGGTATGTGTGAATGTGAGCATGCATCTGAGTATGTCTGAGGAGGCAGCTCAGAGGAAGGAAGTAGAGGGGCAGGGGAAAGGATAATGTGCTCATTACTGAACACTTGCTACCTCCCAGGCATTAAACTCAAAATTTTATCACTTTTCATGTATTATCGCTTCAAAATAATTTTTTTATCTAGTCACCATGAACCACAAAGTTATTCATGATTTTGTTTCAGGCATGCAGTATTCCAACCAGTGTCCATTCTCTCCTCCAATGTTCTTTCTCTCCTACTCCCTGCCTCTACGAGAGGGCCTTTAAAATTTTTTTTAAATAACTTTTGATACTTTGGTTCACAGCTCATGTAGCGTCTCTTAAATCTTCATATTCTCCACGTGAGATATGTGAACCCCCACTTGATGGAAGAAGAAACAGGGGTCCAGACAAAAGGATGTGCAGAGCAACACTGTAAACCTAGGCATGTCTGTCTCATGGCCTGGGCCCTTAGCCTGCCTTCTAAGCCCCTCCCCTTTTCCAGGCTCTGCTTCCTGGCCTCATGGGAGTGACTTCCGCCTACAGTGACATTAGGTGTGTGTAGGGGTGGTGGTGTGGGGAAGGGGAGAACAACAGTGCATTCCTGGGTCTCCTCTAGGCATCGGCAGTTCTTCGTCCCTCCCTTCCCCAAACACACACACACACACACACACACACACACACACACACACACACACACTTAGATTTTCCTGGTGCTTTTCCTCAGATGTCTTTTCAACGGGCTTTTCCAAGTCTCTCCTCATCGTCACCCTTTAGAGGGAGTTCTCTCACTGGAGATGGTTGAGTCATTCCTTCCCTTCTGCACTTTCCCATGTGTTGACCTCACACGCAGGAAGAGAGTACAAAAAGTGATACCTTCGTGATTTTTCAGAAATAGGTCCTAGTTGTGATGTTGCACAACCTCTGGCTCTGGCTGAGCAGAGGGAGAGATTTGCAGAGAGCCTGATCTCACCTGGGCCACTTCTTGCTAGAATAGGGCAGAACTGGGGCATTCAGATGGTGAAAGCAGAGCTGTTAGGGACCGCTCAAGTAGGAATGTTTGGGACTCAAATAGTCCCTGAAACCTCTCTGACAAGTGGCTTCAGGTACTTCAGGCAGCTACTTGTAGCCAAGAAATGATTCCCCTTCATTTGGAACAAAATGCAGCTGGAGGCTAAAAAAGAGAAAGCACATTTGTTCGTTCATCAAACAGACAGTGGAAATTGTGAAAGATTGTTAGGCCTCGGGATTGCGAGGTGAGTAATAACCTTCAGTGACTGGAGGAGTTTACAATCTGGTGCAAGAGACAGATAGGGAAATTATGAGCCACAGAGAGATGCTTACTTTTCTTTGCTTCGAGATTTAAGAGTATGCTACTCAGTGAGCATGTGGGAAAATTCTATTTCTGGCCCAGGAGTTGAACTGGGGCCCCACGTGACCACTCTGGCCATTGAATGATAAGGAAAAAGCTGCCCTTCACTGCTAAACATTTGGTTGCCATATGCATGACCCCGGGGTGCTCTTATCTCTCATGACAGTCACAGCAAAACACATAGATGGAAGCTATTTGAGCAACCTGATACTCCTAGGAGACAGATACATAGCAGTTCCCCCAGTTATAAGTAGCATGAACAAGGAACTTTGTGTTAAGAGGCTGAGTTTAGGGAGCTACTTGTGACGCAGGACAGCCCCAACAGTCTTCCTAGATACAGCTACTCAGCACATTCTCTCAATCTCCTGTGGGCCGTGTGTGTTCTGATCTGCCTCACAGAGAAGGAAACTTTCTTTGGGGCCTGAGATATTCTCCTGAGCCTAAGGAATCCAGTCATGCATTGAGAGATGTTTTATGGTTTTGGGAGTCTCAGAATGTTCTAAAAGCTCTAATGTTCTGTACACAAATTAATTTACTAAGGAAGATTAGTCACTGAACAGCAACATCTTCCATTTCTGTGGCACTGCTTGAGGCAGAAAACACCCAGAGTTTCATGGACATAAGTGGCTCAGCCACTACCGAAATCATTTAGAAGGTCAGTGAACAAGATAAGGTGGAAGAAGGATAACATCCTATTGAGGGAAAGAAAATGAGTCTCCAATTAAATAGACCTCATTTTCAAAGGGCCAGTCATGCGGGGAGAGTGCAGGAATAGAGCATTTGACAACAAAGGCCACTCCCTACGGAAGAATTTGGATTCGGCCAGTTAATCTGGAGAGACCACCCCACCCAGCTCCCTTTTTCTTTTTTTCTTTAAAAAAAGATTTTGGAAGCAGGGTGGTTTACAGTATGTTATTGATTGGGTTTCACACAATGTTTCCATTCCACATCCAGAGTCTGCTTCCCTCTCCCAGTCTCAGGGTGCTCCCCTGAGCCCCCCACCTCCTCCCCTTGGGAAGCTCAATTCTGTAGACCCGTTTGCAGGATCAATTGTGTTTAGCCATTTGTTATTCCCCATTCCCCTGCAGGCGTGTCCCCCAGAGGTTCTGATAGAGGCAAAGGACAGCTGGGCCGCCTGTTGTAGGTCCAGATACTGTATCTCCTGCTGTCTGTAGTATTTTGCACACTCCAGTGATGTGATTTCTAGAAACAGCTTGGACTTAAGAACTTTGTTCTTGGCCTAGTTCCCTCCCAGAGTATTAGCAGAAGTCTGCTGGTAACCACCAGGGCCAGGCCAGAAGTCCCCTGGAAGTTCTTCCTCCCCACAGCCTCCCACTCCCAGGGCTGACAAGGCTGGAGCTGGGAATGAAACTGCCTGAGCTTTCAAAGCACCAAGCTGAAGAATTTTACCTGAAAGAGATTATTCTGAGCACTCTGCTCGAGTCTGTGGGGGAAGGACAGCCTCTTTGGTGAGAAGGCTGAACAACCTGGAATTGGGTCCTAGGGAGCAGAAGGATGGAGATTTCCCAGTCTGATGAAACCCACTTGTGACCAAGGCACACTGGTCACTTACCCAAGTGTCAGGTCTGGAGAACTTTAGAGAGAAAACCAAGATCCAGCCCAAAGGGTAGCCTGGAGTCTTACCAGAGGGGTGTGGGCCTGAAACCTCACTCAGAGAGGGTTGGGAAGAAGTATAGAGTTGTTGGATGCAAATGAACTTTCCATATTACTGACTTTTTGAAATTCACAGCCTCTTTTTTCTTCGCATAGATCACCCCACTGAAGGATCACTATCACTATCACTAAAATCTTCTTGTTTATCGATTTTTATCAAGCGGGCACCAGTAATATCTCCATTCATCCCTGTCACGTGCCAGTGTAACTCGATGGCATATTGGGGGCTCTTTCAGGGTCAGGGGAATGAGGACTCATTGTTACTGTTTTTGGCATATCGAGTACGCCATGGGTAGCTTGCCAGGCTCTGCCATGTGGGCGGCATACTCTCTGTAGCTTGCCAGGCTCTCCAAGAGGGATGGAGGCTTTTAGGGCAGCCTCTAATCACCTTTACAGGTGCTCCCAGTCAGGCATACATGCGGGCAGGATACTCTCAGTAGATTGCCGGGTTCTTTGAGAGCGAAAACTAGACTATAAGAGGTTGCATTTGTGGCCACATGCTTCCGGAACGTGGTTTTATAGTCGCTGAATCTTGGCCGTTGATGGGGTTACATGGCAGTTGGTGGGCGTAACTGTCTAGCTACTGGAAGATGGGGGATCTGGGTGGAGGAGGCTCAGTCCCAAATTGAGCAGGCTTGGAGATCTCAGTCCTGGGTACCTCACACCTGGGTTCCTCTGCCAGTTCCTTCATGTGTGAATCTCATCAGAGCATGTGGAGAGTGGTCTTAGCATGGCTGTGGCTGGGTCCCAGAGGTCTTCAGCTGCTGGGGCTCTGCTCGGGGCAGAGAGGGAAACTCAACTAGGTGAAGGATACCATAATGAAAAACTAAATGGATTTAGTTTTTAGATTAATTTATTAATTTAAATTTTCCTACGTGGAATAAATTACTCAGGAAATAACTTTGGGGATACAAAATTTCATTTAATTTATTCTTTTTGGAGTTAACCCTTGGTGGCACTTATGGGGTTGCCCCAGCAACATTCAAGGGACCATGCCGGGTAGGAACTAATCTGGGCCTCCTGCATGTAAAGCACATATTCAGCCCTTTTAGCTGTCTCTCCAGTCCAGGTTCTTTTTTGTTGTGGTGGTGGAGCCCTGAATTTGGCTGGGGACAATTCAAGCACCCAGGATGCGCATGTAGCCATTTAATTCTGAGTGCTGCAACATGCACTGATATGGCCCTCACACCCCCACTATCCAGGTATCTCTGATAAAATAAATAAAATTGTTAAATTTCAAAATTGGGGTAGATCTGGATTCAATTTCTGGCTCCTCAAAAAAAAACCCAAGATGGGTAAAATACTTTTTACATGAAAGGTACCAATTTAGCCACTTTTCATTGTAGAGTTAGTATCATTAAATTATTTATATGGTGCAATGGGTGTCATTTTGACCTACCCCCACCCCTACCCCCCAGCAGCCTAGACCCACAAAAGTGGTCATATCAAGATCTGGTTGATTGATATTTTCTCTCATCCCTTTCCAGCGCTTTCTGACTATC
>JAOXYA010146548.1:0-10009 GCA_028565675.1 Sorex palustris | reverse complement strand
AAGAAGAAGAAGAAGAAGAAGAAGAAGAAGAAGAAGAAGAAGAAGAAGAAGAAGAAGAAGAAGAAAAAGAGGAAGAAGAAGATTCTCCCTTTTGGGAGGTGGGATACAGAAGGGACCATTATGGCAATGATGGTTGGAAGGGATGACTCTGGATGTGCTGAAAGTAGATTAAGGACCAAGCATGATAGCCTCTCAGTATCTGTATTGCAAATTATAATGCCCAAAAGGGGAGAGAGAGAGAGAGAGAGAGAGAGAGAGAGAGAGAGAGAGAAAGTGCCTACCATAGAGGCAGGCTGTAGGGATGGGGTGGCAGGAGGAATACAGGGGATACTGGTAGTGGGAAGTGTACACTGGTGAAGGGATGGGTGTTGGAACATTGGGTGACTGAAACCCTATCATAAAAGCTTTGTAACTATCTCATGGTGATTCAATTAAAAAATCAATTAAACAATAAAAAGAATGTCCTCCCTTCCTCATCCCCTGGTGTGGACACTGGAAGGCCCAGAATTGTCCACCATGTGGAATTCTTTTTCTCCGGGAGCCTCCTCATCCACTTTCTTCTCTTCCTCTTTTGCCCAAGCACAGGCCTTGCATGAGACTAGGCACAACCAGCTTTGTGATTTCGCAGCTTTGCTCTGCCCAGCGATTCAGCGCCTTGCTTGAGGGAGCCCGGGCCTTGCAGCCATTGCCTTGTGCTCAGCTTTCAAGGCTCTGGAGAGAACTCGAGGAAAGAGAGACTCCCTTTTTGAACATCCTGTTGAAAAATAAACACTCACCCTGAATTGGATTTTTCAAAATAAAACATTGAGTTCAAAATTCCAATTTTTCATCACATTCTCAGTCAATCCCATGAACCCACTGAGCGTTTCCTGTTTGCCTTCTGAGCCCCTGCAAACACACATCGGTTCCTGCTGACAGGCGTTAACAGACTGACTCACTCAGTGGCATCCACAGGCCGAATCACACTGACAGGTCGGCAGTCCAATCAAAGGGCAGGGAGGCTGCCCAGGCCCGCCCTCAGTTGCTGCCTGCTGTGTGACCTCCCTCCCTGGAATGCCAGGCGTGCTGTGGAAAGTTGCAGTGAGAAAACCATACCTGTTCTCAACAGGCACGGAAGCCAAGTCTCCAGGAAGCCCTGGCCAGAGAGGAAAAGACTCACTTGCTATTTCTTTTCATTTCTTTTTTTTTTAATGTAGGAATACTACTATTTATGCAGTCATTGATTAAACTGATTAAATTGGATATGAACTCCACATTACTTTTTTTAAAAAATAGTTTTAATTGAATATCCCAGCAGGTAGGGCATTTGCCTTGCACACAGCCAACCTGAATTCAATCCCTGGCACTCCATTATGGTCCCTGAAGCCAACAAGAGTGACCCCTGTGCACAGAGCCAAGAGTAAGCTCTGAGCACCACAGATGTGGCCCAAAAAACAAAAATATAAAACTTAATCATAAATTTAGATTAGGAATGTAAAGATCAGAAGTCCTTAAAAATCAAGTCTCTATTATCGGAAAACTTTAAAATTATAATCATCATTGTCTTGTTTAGCTAAAACACATAATCTGGGGTTTAACTTATTTTCAGTTTATTAAAAAGGAGCTACCAGTGGATAGGGTGCTTGCCTTGCACACAGCAAACCCAGGTTTGACCCCCAGCACCCCATATGGTCCCCTGAGCTCGGCCAGGAGTGATTCCTCAATGCAGAACCAGTAGTAAGCCCTGAGTACTGCCAGATGTGGCCCCCAAACAAAAAACAAACCCCCAAAAAATAGTACAGCAGTTAAAGCACTACTTGCCTTGCACTTAGTCAATCCCAGCTCAATCTCTGGTACCACAAATGGTCCCTCAAGCACTATCAGGATTGATTCCTGAGCATAGAGCCAAGACGAAGCTCTGAGCACTGACAGATGTGTCCCAAACCCAAGAGCATACTAACACATGATCCACTCAATCAAACAAGTAATTCCTGACATAGTTTTTACGTGGAAGATAATATTTGGGTCCAGAGAGATAATATAGTGGGTAGGGCACTTGTCTTGCACACAGTCAACCCAGGTTGATCCCCAGTGCCCCAGAACCCCTTGAGGAATGATCCCTGAGCACATCTTACAGCCAGGAGTAAGCCCTGACCATCACCAATCATGACCCAGAAACAAAAACTATAGGTTCAGTCCCCAAAATGAAACAATAAAAATATCTTAAACAAGGGGCTGGAGCAATAGCATTGTGGGTAGGGCGTTTGCCTTGCACACGGCCAACCCAGGTTTGATTCCCAGCATCCCTATGGTCCTCCAAGCACCGCCAGGAGTGACTCCTGAGTGCAAAGCCAGGAGTAACCCCTGAGCATCGCCGGGTGTGACCCAAAAAGCTAAAAAAAAAAAAAAATCTTAAAATGAAATAAGGTTAAGTTCTTTAGAATATTTTTTTATATTTATATATGTGTATATGTGTGTACGTATACTCATGAATATATATACAAACATGTTACACTGTTGGAAATCTTATTTTAAGTTATTCGTTTAACAAAAAAGTCCAAACAATGCTAACAGATTTCAAATTCTCTAATTAAATTATAACCCAAAGTATGGTATTAACAATCCACTCACCATGAAAATCTGCACCCAACTTCTTAGAAGCCATTTAGAACCTGAAAAACAAAGAAATATTTCTCAGACACATAACATTTAAAAAAAAAGCAACTAAGAAAATTAAGACTATGTGTGAGGGAAAAAAAAAACAGATTAAAAGGTTTCCGTCTTCAGTTTTCAGTTGCCAAAATTCAAAAAAGCAAAGAGATGCAGTTCGTGGGGTGTTACAGGTCTGGAAAGTGAGGCCTTGGGTTCCATACCAGGTCCCATATGTAGCCCCAGAATCCCCAGGAGTGACAACAACTGGAAGAGAAATAAATTTTCTAGAGACAGAGATATATCATATGTTTCTGAAATGTGGATGTTTTGAAAAAATAATACATTCATTTAATAAATTAACCATTGACCAATTTATATATAAACTATCAAAAGGTAAAAATGACGGGCCAGGAATAAAGCTTAGCAGCAGAGCATTTGCCATTCATATGTGAGGCCCTGGGTCTAATCTCTAGAACTACAAAGAGCAAAAAGAAAAGGAAAGGAAAACAATTACTAATATCTTCTCGAGTTACAAAAATGTCAATAACAGGTTAAGAAAAACTGGAGTTGCAGTTCGGTAAGAGAGCAATTGCCCTGCATGTGTGAGGCCCAGCTCCCAGCATTGTTATATGTGTTAAACAAATAAAGATCTTGTACTAGCAATTAATTATAATTATGAAGATTTGGGGGCAGAGGCTGTAGCGCACAGCCGAACTGGGTTCGATTCCCATCATCCTATATGGTCCCCTGAGCACTGCCAGGAGTAATTCCTGAGTACAAAGCCAGGACTAACTCCTGTGCATCATCAGGAGTGACCCAAAAAGCCAGAAAAGAGAGTACAGTGGGCAAGGCTGAAATTTCTGCAGCCAGAGATAGCTCAATGGGTCAGAACATATGCCTTGCATGTAAGGCCCAGGTTTGGACCCCAGCACCACATAAACTCCCAGGAACAGCTGCCAAGCACCAGGCGAAGTGTAACCTTGGAACACAAGCAGAGTCGCCCAAAAACCAAAACCAATTAAGAATTTCAAAACAGACTGAAATTTCTGAAGTGCCTCCACTTCAGAAGGAATAAATGTCATACAACCTTTGGTATTGCTTCAATTTAAAAATTCCAAAATTAGGGGCCAGAGAGGTAGTACAGAGGGTAGGGCATTTGCCTGGCACAGAGCCAACACAGATTCAATCCCCGGTATCCCAGACGGTCCCTGACCACCACCAGAAGTGATCCCCGAACGCAGAGCCAAGAGGAACCCCTAAGCAATACCAGGTGTGGTTCAAAAACAAAACATAACAAAATTAAATTCCAAAACAGGAGCTGGAGAGACAGCACAGCAGGTAGGGCATTTGCCTTGCACAACGGCTGACCAGGGTTCAATTCCCAGGATCCCATATGGTCCCCTGAGCACCGCCAGGAGTAATTCCTGAGCGCATGAGCCAGGAGTAACCCCTGTACATCACTGGGTGTGACCCAAAAAAGCCAAGAAAAAAAAATATTGTATTAAATTTTCCTTAAAGAGAAATATGTAGTTACATATCAAGCTTAATATTGTCTTTGCAGCCATAAATTAGTAGGTGCAAAGTAAGTGACAAAGGTATCACACAAATAATATAATTTGGGGCTGGGGAGAGCCCAATGGGGCTACAAACACTGAGGTCTAATTCCCTGTACTCCAGAGTCCTCAAGCACCTCTAGATATGACAAATTAATCAATCAGAGCTTTTGGAGGGGAGGCCACACCCATTAGTTCTCTGGAGACTACTCTCAACTTGGTGCTCAGAGGGCCATGTAGTGACAGGGACTGAGCCCCACCAGGAGTGATCCCTGAGTGCGGAGTCAGGAATTAGCCCTCAGCACTGCCAGGTGTGCAAAAAACAAACAAACAAACAACATATATATATATATATATTTATTATTAAAAAATAAGAGAAAAAAAATGGGGGCAGGTCAAAATTCAAGCTAACAAATTAACTATCTGTTCCAAATCCTGTGAGTATACTTTCTGCCTGATTACAAGGAGTATGGGTGAAAAGGCTCTCAGGTAGTGCTAAGGAAGTCTAGAAATTTACCCTTCGGGGCATTCTGGCAACAGGGCTGGAGGTTCAATGCAAAGGTCACATGAAGTGATGCTGCTCAGGACCTTCGGGGGTGGAGGGGAGAAGGGGGGGTTGCGGATGGTTCGAGTCAGACGGGACAACAAAGCTGCAAGGAATGGAACTTGGGTGTGGCACCTGCTGGGCAAGTGCCCTAACTGCTCCATCACCTCCCAGCCTGATGGCTAGAATTTTCTACACTGATCTACCCTTTCTAACAGAGGGGTTCCCCCCTCGACTTAAAACCAAAACTTTCTTTGAAACTTAGCATAGAACACAGCCTAGCCTGAGAAGGTGATTGTGACTTACTCTCTTGGTCAGAAGCATGGCTTCAACTAGTGCCTGACGCGAGGTCTAAGTCACATGTGGAACCTGCAACAGGCTCCAGGGAGTCTAGGCAGAAGGTTCAAAAGCCCTCCACATGCATGCCCCTAATGCAATGGGTCTCTGAACATTAACAACTATTTTTACTAAAGGAAAATTCAGGCTGAAAGAATACCCATTCTGGGTTAAAGAGAAAGGACAGCGGAGAGGGTGCCTGTCTTACATGTGGCCAGCCCAGGTTCAATCCCCAACACCCCAAACAGTCCTCCAAACCCCACTAGGTATGATCTCTGAACATAAAGTCAGGAGTAAGCCCTGAGCACAGTAGGGTGTAACAACACCTACCCCCCCCCTAAAAAGAAGAAGAGAGGGAAGGATGGAAGGAGGGGGATACATATTCTTAAATTTAAAACTAATAAAATGTCTAAATCCCTGACACAACCAGGAACTTCAGAGCAATGATAGTTCCAGTCTGAACTTCTCTTTTGAGCAATGTTCTTTTTTACCAGTTCAATGCCACTTCAGTTTAAACGCTACATGTATGGGGGTGGGGGGGAATCCTGATAACATAAAATCTCAATTACTGACTAAAAGACATCCCAGAACAAAAATAGGTGGAAAATATAAGAGAGAGAAAACACAGAAAAGAGGAGGAATGAGTGCCAGAGGAAGAGCTGGATGAGGAAAGGAAAACAGGAAAAGTGAAGAGGGCAGGGGAAGAAAAACACAGCAGAGCAACAGGAGAAAGAAAGCAAGTCTCTGGCAAGACCCAGGCCCTTTCATGAGGCCAAGAGAAAGCCCAAGGGCAACTATGTGAATGTTCCCATTTTTCCCTTCCCATTCTCACATCACCATTCCTAAAACAGGGTGTGGCTCAAGGAGCAGAGTACATACAAGCCTTACCATGCACATGCCCTGGGTTCTCTCCCTAGCACCACATGCACCCCCATTCCAGCACCACTGAGCATGGTCCCCACAAGAAAAAAAGTTACTATTATGTTGGAGGTCGGGGAGATAGTACAGCAAGTAGAGTGTTTGTCCTGCACACAGCTGACCCAGGTCCAACCTCCAACACCCAGTACGTTCCCCCAAGCCCCATCAGGAGTGATCCCTGAATGCAGAGCTAGGAGTAAGCCCTAAGAACCATTGGCTGTGGCCCCAAAACAAAACAAAAACAAAAATTCCAAGTATGTGAAACAAAACTCAAAAGCTTCCCAACCAAACTTCCCCACCAAACCCAAATATTGCACAGCAATCTAATATTTCAGTAAATTACTACAGATAGATTTAAGCATCCAGAGTTTCTTCATTAAAGCAGGTGTGCAGTAAGTTATTTGCTGATCTTTTCAAAATTAAGGGTACTGGCAGATTCTTCTGCAACTAGGGACTTCAGTGGTTTTTACAGTGGTGTGTGGGTGTGTGTGTGTGTGTGTTTGTGCACATAAAAGAAAGATACTATAAGTCTTCAGAGTCTTAGTTATAAGAGCACATAAATACATGTAATCACTTGAGTCTATGACTCACAATAAGACAACCCACAGCCATATATATCCTTTTTAAGGAAAAGAAATGCTACTGTTTAAAATTAAAAGAAACGCTATGGTTTGACTCTAGTAACACTATTTCAATCTATTAGTAGCTAACACAATAACTGGCAAATTTGAAAACACACAAAAACACTATCATACTAAAGGCTATCATTCCAATCCAAGAGAAATAAATATGATCTCTCTTCTTCCAGTACTTTCATATTCAACTGGATTACCTCATTCCACCAGTCATGTGAAATCTGAATTTTTCCCGTAGAAACAAAGATGTAACAGAGACTTGCTCATCAAGCTTGAGAACTCATGCCCATAAGGGAACACTATGCAGTCCCAGGGAACTAGCAATATAAAGATGTCAACTTCGAAGAACGTTGACAAATTAAGAGATGTAAATGTAGGGCTGTTATTTTCATAGGCAAATGAAATAATTTAATGTTGAAATAAATACCAGAATTCATGCTATTTAAAGTTTGATCAAATCTTTTGTTTTTGTGGTGTGTGTGTGTGTGTGTGTGTGTGTGTGTGTGTGTGTGTGTTTTCAGGCAAAGCTGGGAGTAGAATCTAGTACCTGGTTTATAAACTATCAAATCTTTAAAAGACTATTTTTGTTTTTAAACTAGGGGCTGAAGTGATCATACAGCACTTGCTTGCCTTGTACACAGCCAACACTGGTTCAATCCCCAGCACCCTATATGGTTTTCCGAGCACCGCCCGAAGTAATTTTGACGTGCAGAACCAGGAGTAACCCAAGCATGAGCATGGCCAGGTGTAGGCCACACCCAAAATAAATAAGTAAATAAAACATAAACAATTTCAACATATAAATAAAAACATACATAGCTGTGCAGTTCACATGTGAACTAAACAATGGTGCTTTGGGGCCAATAGGGCTGCCGGGAGCTTTGGGGGTGCTGGGATAGAACTCAGGATCTTGTAAGTGATAAGAGATGTATTCTACCACTTACAGGAACTCTCAATCTTCTGCAGGATTTGTTTATCACCTTTTCTTATATACCAGGCTTTAAATTCTAAAGATAAGAACCGAATCTTTTTACCACAGTACATAACACAGTACTTTTAAATAACACTAATTAAGTATCTGTTGAATGAATGTTTTCAAATTTCCAGGTTATTATCTAAGACTACAAAAATTTGCCAGCATAGAAAAAAGAAGAAGAAAAATGAAATCGTGAGCTGAAGAAATTGTATACCCTGCAGGGAGGGTGCTTGCTCTGCACACAGCAAACCCAGGTTCAATCCCAGTATCCCATTTGGCCCCCTGAGTACCACCTGGAGTAATTCCTGAGCACAGAACCAGAAGTTAAGCCCTGAGCATCGCTGGGTGTGGCCCCAAAACAAAACAAAGCCTCCCCAAATTATGTAAGTGTGTATATACATATGTATCTGTAATAAAGAGTCTGCGCTTAGATCCTTAGCACCACCCCACATGCAGAGTCCAATCCCATTGGCACTGCCATTTGGGGTCCCAATGTCACAAGAGACAAGGTGGAAATGAGTCATAACCAAATATGGCAAAAACCACTCGAATGTATGACCCCTGGTGAGCACTGTAATTAAACACACAAGTGCCACTATAAAGTGTGATCCCGACACAAACATTACAACCAAAGAGCACATGAGCGTGCCACCTATAGTGAGCAATTATGAATGTGCAAAGCCAATGATGCTGCTTTGTGGCCAAGTGCATGCCATTCATGCATAAGACCTGTGTTTGATCCCCAGTACACCCCCCACACACACACAAACAACACAAGTGTGCAAGCACTGCAAACAGTGTGCAAACCTCCAGCAGGCACAACCAGATGTGCAAACATCACAACCAAATGCCCTAGAATCCCATTCACAGGAAAAGAGAAGAACAAAGAGAAGGAAGAAGAAATACCCTGCAAAATAAATTAATAATCCTCAACTGCCTGAGGCAGGGAACTACAATTCAAACAGACAACAAAATCATCTAATACCTTAAAGGAAAGGATTTATAAAGCAGCTGCATACAGGACAGAACTTGAGACAGTGTGCCAGGGTACGATAAATGTGCAGATGACCTGGAGTGGCTGTATATGTTCACTCCGAGTTCATCTGTAGGCTTAGAACAAGTCTCAGAGAATAAATCTGTCTCCTTGGCATTCAAGGAAATCTCTGAAAAAACACTAGCTGAATACAGCTAAAGAATAGAGACCATAATGCCAGCAAATAACAAATTGTGTTTGCAAAAATGACTTTGCAAAGTCACTAAACAAATGACTATAGCCTTCAATAACCAAAATAAAAACAGCCTACCCTTGGAAAGGGCTTCAAAGAATCTTTACTTTCAGAATTACGTACTTTTCAGTTTGGGGACAGGAATGTAGTTTAGAGAAAAGCACATGCTCCCCTGTTTAAGAATCAGAATTTGTTCCCCAGAACTGGAAAAAAAAAATTAAGTTTAAAATCCATCTTCCAGGCCAGAGAGATAGTATAAGGATAGAGTGCTTGCTTGCACACGTTGTCCCGGGTTCAATTCCCAGCACCATATGTGGTCCCCTGAGTGATCACTGTAGCAGAGTCAGGAGTAAGCCCTATTCACTCCTGGGTATGGTATCCAAAAAAAATTAATAAAAATAAAACTAAGTTTTACACACAAACACCAAAAATAAACTCACAAAGTAAATAAAAATGAAAACACGTCTTTTCCAGGGAAACAATATAAACTAACAGAAGCTGTCCCTAAGAAGTTCCAAACATCCGATCTACAAATCAAAACTTTGAAGTAAGGCTGAGGAGACCGAGCAAAGGGCTGGAGCACATATTCTGCATGCTGGAGCCTTGGGTCTACACCAGGCACTGCCTGGTCCCCTCAGTCTTGGTCCCACACCAAGAATGGCCTTGGGTGCGCACATGCGTGCACACACACACACACACACACACACACACACACAGCTGAGCGGTAATTATTTTAAACATACTCAAAAAGATCATGGGAAAAGATAAAAACTAAGATGTCAAGAAAACAATGCAAGGGCAAAACGAGACTATCAATAAATTATAAAAAGGTATCAAGCAGAAATTCTAAACTGAAAAGTTACTAGGGACTGAAGCAGTAGTACAGCAGGTAGTGCAGTACACCTGCACACAGCTGATCCAGGTTCAATCCCCAGAATCCCATATGGTTCCCCAAATCCCACACACTAGGAATAACTCCTGAGTGTAGAGCCAGGAGTAACCCCTGAGCATGCTGAGTGTGCCCTCCCGAGCCTCCACACCCCCCACCCCTGCACAAAAAGCACTGTAGCACCGTAGCACTGTCCTCCCGTTGTTCATCAATTTGGTTAAGCCGGCCCAGTAACATCTCCATTGTGAGACTTGTTGTTACTGTGTTTGGCATATCGAATACGTCACGGGGAGCTTGCCAG
>JAOXYA010146547.1:0-21493 GCA_028565675.1 Sorex palustris | reverse complement strand
TATCAATAGATTCATAGAAAGCTTTTAACAACATCCAGCACCCACCATTCATGATAAAAACTCTCAAAAATGGGAGTTGAGGGAACGTTCCTCAATATAGTCAAAGTCATCTATCACAAGCCCACAGCAAGCTTTACTCTCAATGGGTAAAAACTAAAAGCTTTCCCGCCAAGATCAGGCACAAGACAAGGGTGCTCATCTCACCACTCCTATTCAATATAGTACTAGAAGTACTTGCCATAGCAGTTAGACAAGAAAAAGGTATCAAGGGTATCCAGACAGGAAAGGAAGAAGTCAAGCATTCACTATTTGCAGATGATATGATACTGTACTTAGAAAATTCTAAAGACTACACAAAAGCTCCTAGAAACAATATTTATATGTTAAAGTGGCAGGTTGCAAAATCAATACCCAAAAGTTCATGGTTTCCTATAAATAAATGAAAGACAAGAAAGAGATATTTTTAAAAAAACATTCACAATTGTGTCACGGAAAATCAAATACCTTGGAATAAGCTTAACTAGAGAGATGAAGAACCTACCTATACAAAGAAGACCACAAAACACTACTTCAATAAATACAACACAAGGAAATGGAAATGCATCCTCTGCTCATGGATCAGGAAGATTAACATTGCCAAAATGGCAATACTCCACAACACATTAAACAGATTCATTGTGGTCAAGCATACCCATAACACTTTTCAAAGAAATAGACCAAACACTCTTGAAATTTATATAGAACAATAAGCACCTATGAATAACTAAAGCAATCTAGGGGAGAAGATAAGAGGCATGACCTTCCCCAACTTCAAACTGTATTACAAAGCAGTAGTAATTAAAACAGCATGGTATTGGGCTAGAAACAGACCTGCAGTCCAAGAGAATAGAGTTGAATACTCCATCACAGACTCTCCCATTACTTGGTGTATATCTGTAACCTCTTCTCTGTGCTCTCTTCCCCAGCCAGTTAATCACCATGATCACTTTATCTTTGATAAAGGAGCAAGAAATGTGAAGTGAAACAAGGATAGCCTCTTCAACAAGAGGTGCAACAAAACTGGACAGTTACATGCAAAAATATGAACTCTGACCTCTGTTTAATGCCAGGCACAAAGTTCAGATCAAAGTGGATTAAAGACCTCAATATCAGACCTGAATCCATGAGGTACATGCAGGAAAATGTAGGCAGCACCCTCCATGACATTGAAGCTAGAAGCATCTTTAAGGATGAAACGCCACTGACCAAGCAAGTGGAAACAAAGATAAACAAATGGGACTACATTAAATGAAGAAGCATCTGCACCACAAAAGAAACAGTGACCAAGATACAGAACGAGCCCATGAAATGGGAAAGAATATATACCAAATACCCATATGATAAGGGGTTAATATCCAGGACATACAAGACACTGGTAGAATTGTATAAGAAAAAGATCCTCTAACCCCATCAAAAAATGTGGAGAAGAAATGAACAGAAGCTTCCTCAAAAAAGAAATACAAATGGCCAAAAGGTGTAGAATAACAATGGTTTGTTCCTTTCTCCCTGGCCACAGGGAGCTTAGGTTTATTGGGTTACACAGATCACAGTGCTCCTGAGGCACTCCCATTACTTGGTGTATATCTGTAACCTCTTCTCTGTGCTCCCTTCCCCAGCCAGTTGATCACCATTTTCCCCTAAGCACTCCCTGTAACTTGTAAAGTCAAATTCCTCATAAATCTCTGATTTTGTATTTGTAAGTGAAATATTCGGCATATCCAATCTTCCATCCTCCACGACCAACTTTACTCTCCCTGAAGACAAAAGCACAGGATCATCCTTTCTGACGTTATTTATCGAGTCATCTACTAACTCTTTAATATGGTCAGTTCCTATCACTTTTCGGGTAGAGCCAACCAGACATGCAAAACAGGCCGCGAGGCTTCCACTTCCAGATCCTCCATAAAGAGCTTTGGCCCCTTCATGCAACTGGTCAGTGAGAAGTTTTAGCGTGTCCGCGTGCATGTGTGGAGCACTGATTGCTGCTTGGAAACCTATTGATAGTGGAGAATCCATGTAAGGATTAGATTTTGCATAGTGGGAGTGGTCTGTGGCCAACATTACATCAAATATCTTTTTCTGTCTTGATGATTCCATTTTTGTGGAGACTGTGGATCAGCTCTGAGTGGCTGGCACTGCCAGATGTCCAGGCCATTGCGAGGCACATCCAGAGCAGGTACAGAAGCACCTTCAGCACAGCGACGATACTGAACAATTTTCCTAAGAGTGAGACCACTTCCCACACGCCGCTGTTGCTGTTGCCGCTGCTGCCATCATAGGGGAATCTTTGCACGCCCAATCCGATAAGCCCCCAAGTTCTCAGCCCAGACCAGTCTACCCGGGAAGGTTCGGTGGTACCATGTTGTTTTGGAGACTTGGCACTAGGCTAGCTCTCTGCCAGCAGAGAGGCCTGCAGTGACCCATTTGTATCTGCTACATGTGAGGGCTGGAGCGATAGCACAGCGGTAGGGCGTTTTCCTTGCATGCAGCCAACATGGCCGACCCGAGTTTGATTCCTCTGCCTCTCTCGGAGAGCCTGGCAAGCTACCGAGAGTATCTCGCCCGCACGGCAGAGCCTGGCAAACTACCCGTGATGTATTTGATATGCCAAACACAGTAACAACAAAGTCTCCAATGGAGACGTTACTGGGCCCGCTCAAGTAAATCGATGAACAACGGGAGGACAGTGACAGTGACAGTGACATGTTGTTGTTTCTGATTAAGTTTCCAGCAGACAGACCCAACAATGCTCGGCTTCCGGCCACTCCAGCACAGTGGAATCGCAGCACCCTGGAACCAGAGGGCCCACATCCTGCAAGAGACAGAGGCTGTGTGGGAGGGGCCTGTCTCCATGGGGTTCTCACACCCCTGAGTGGCGGCCCCAGCGTTGCCCCATGGGCCGACAGGGTGTCTCAGGACCCCGCTGTCTGCAGAGCATTCCGGAAAGGAAAGCAGTCTTTCCGCGGCACTGAATCTTCAAACGAGTCAGAGAGAGAAAGGGCTTCGGAGGAGAGACCTCTGCACCAGTGACGCCTTCGCTG
Organism: Sorex palustris; assembly: GCA_028565675.1. NCBI lineage: Eukaryota > Metazoa > Chordata > Mammalia > Eulipotyphla > Soricidae > Sorex > Sorex palustris. The sequence continues at coordinate 18,413 of JAOXYA010146547.1, read as the reverse complement.
ACACAGGGACAGTTCGGCATCAAGGTGGACAGCAGGAGCCGGGACACCCTGAGTGACACACACAGAGGATTCCCTGGGGGACCAAAGCTGTTTCCCGGAAACGATGGCCCTGGGAGAGGCGGATTACATAGCACACGGGGCAGTGGGCACCAAGCCATGAGGGGCTTCAAGAGCGTCTGTGCAGACGGTTTATCACCAATCCAGGAAAGACATCCATGACCACTTGGGAGAGATGCCACCCCCAGGGGTGTGTGACTGCAGCTGCTGGGGCTCCTGTCACAGGAGCAAAAGTGTCATCTGTCACCACCACCCGTCACCCTCCATCCTCATCCTTCAGAGACAGGGGCCCAGGCCCCGCCAGTCCAGTTCTGCGGGGCTGCTAAGGGACAGGCTGAGGCGTCTGTGTGCAGCAGGTCTGGGCTGCTGGGCAAGGGCCATCACTGCTCAGGGTCATGGTCTTGAGTCTCTGAGGCCTGTATGGAGTCCTGGGGGTCTGGGGAAGGATGAAGGGAGATGGGGGAGGTGAGTGTTCCTGGGCGGGAAGGGATGGGGTGAGTCCCTGAGCCCGGTGGTGGCACTGCCCGTGCTGGGAGGTGACTGGCTTGTGCATTTGTAAGCTCAGCTGATTTGGTGGGACTCGAAGCAGTGACAGGCCATGTTGGAGGCTCCTTGAATGTGTACTGTTGGTATAACGCCAACTATGAGAAATACCAGAAGTGGTGGTGCTGTGGGAAAGCCTGGGCTTCATGCAAGATCCTTGTAGAAACCTCTGTAACACAGCAGGTGGTGAGGAGTGACCGCGTGACCATCAGGGATAACCAGAGTTGGTACAGGTTCACCGTGACCATGGAGCAGCTCAGGGCCAGTGACACTGACACTTATTGGTGTGGGATTCAGAGATCGGGAACCGATCTGGGATTCCAGGTCAGAGTGATCGTCAGACCAGGTAGGTGACTGTGTCCGTGTCGTGTCTGGCTGCTCCGGGGTCTCTCTCCTGTCTTCATCAATCACTCTGAGGGGACTGTCCTGGGGCTGAGTCCATGTGGGCATAGGGTGGGGGAGGGGCTTCTCTGCGATACTCAGGGGCTCCCCCATCCAAGCAGCCCCCGCCCTCTCTGGGCTCAGCACTCTTTGCCCAGCTCAGGGCTGGCCGGGCAGCTGGAGCCGCCTGTGACCTGGTCCCTCTGTTCAACTCCAACCCCAGACCCGACCACCACCACCGTGTCCACCATGACCACCACAACCACCAATGCACTCACAACAGCGCCCACCACAGAAGAGGCCACAGACACCCCGAGGGTGACCAGGGCCCTCTCCAACACCACGTGAGATGGCCACATGCTCTGCTCTCTGTGGCGTCCCTTTGGGTTCACTGCTCCATGGGCACTCCCAGGACTTGCACTGGACACGCAGGCTCCTCTAGGGTCCAAGCTGGGGCCCCCACATCCCACTTAGCCCCAGTGACTCCGGATCTGAAACCAAGGCGTGGGTGGGGTGGGACATCCCTGGGCTCCACAGGAGACCACATCTCTGGCCCTTCTCCCAACTCTGTCCCTGCTAACATCTCTCACATCCCCAATGTCTCCTGTCTTGTCCCCTGCCCTTCTTCTCTCCAATGACCTCCCCTGGTACAGTGCCCGAAGCCCAGGACTCTCCACCTGGACCCGTTGGCAGCACTGAGTCCTGGGGTCCCACAGGAAGTGCAGATGGTCTGAGATACTCTATTCTTCCCTCTTTCCTCTCCCCTCCTCTTTACTTCTCTGATCTCTCCTCTCCATGGAGATTGGGGTGTCCTAGTCCTCTCAGCCCTGGTGGACAGCAGCCATGGGCCTTGTCCAGATCCCGAGCTTTCATCCTTGGCTATCCCTCTGTCCCCCACTCCACATAGTGGGCATGGAGACAGACTTGGAGCCCCAACCCTCTGCCACTCTGTGGCTTCTAGAAGCAGAGAGGCTCAGGTCCTGGACACAGTGACCCCATGAGGAGACCCCAATCCCTCTCAGAACCCTCCGGTCCCCTCCCCAACATGTTCTTGTTCTGAGATTTCCTCCTCCCAATCACTCAGAAAACGTGAGCTAAGAACTGCTTCCTCTTCTGGGTCAGTCCTGGAGGCTCCATGAGAGTCTCTGGCCAAGGTGGGAGCATCCAGCCAGCTACGGGGTTCTTGGGGTTCAGAGGTCAACAGTTCTCCCACCATGATGGGTTCATTGGGTGGAGCAGGACCCAGATGATTGAGGCTCAGGGGCTGTCCTGGGGGACACTTAAGGGCTCTCTGGGGACACACAGGTGATGGGCCCAGGGGCTTGAGATAGGGGACTAGGGAGGTGACTCATTTCTTGTCATTTTCCCCCCTCAGGTCCCTACTCAGCAGTGTCCACTTCCTGCTCCTGGTTTTCCTGAAGGTTCCTCTGCTTCTGGTCATGATGGGGGCCATCATCTGGTCAAGCTGGCCTCAAAGGGACCCTAGGAAACGAACAGAGAACCTCAATTATGAGCATTGAGTAGCTGCAGAAATCAGGGTGCCGCCTGGGAGGAAAAGGGTGTCTGTTTCCTCCGCTTTCCTGCCCACCCCCCCGCTCCCCGCAGCAGGGTGGTCACTGCCTCAGAGCTTATTGGACAGCCAGGTATGAGTCGGCAGTGACGGGGCAAATGTGGCCTTTTGGGATGTGCGGGGGGAGGGGGGATTGGAACCGGCCCGTCTTTCTTGCCCCACTGAAAACATGAGTTGCTCCCACGAGCAGCTCACCAGCACGACCATGGCCCCAGAGGCACACAAACCAATCTCGGAACTATGTGGCTTTTGGCAGAAATCCCTCTAGACTTAATTAGTAAAATAACAGAAATCAAAAATATCAGAAATGAGACATCATATGGTCCTCATAACCAGCAATAGAAAACAAATTATTTCATGATGACTTTTCAGCAGGTTTGATTGCTGGGGGAAAATTCTAAATAATAATGGTGCATCTTTTGTCGAAATAATGAATGTAATCAAAGTAGAGAAAGAGTTAAGTGGAAATCATTTGCCTCACAGTCATGGGGAGGGGTGGGATGGGGTGTATATTGGGGTTCTTGGTAGTGGAAAATATGCAATGGTGAAGGGATGGGTGTTTGATCATTGTATGACTGAGACTTAAACCTGAAAGCTTTGTAACTATTCTCACGTTGATTCAATAAATAAATAAAAAAAAAGAAATCGGGGTGCCAGGCAAGGCCTAGTTCCGCACCCTGCAGTGCCCAGTCCCCACCTCCCGAATCACTGCCTATTCACAGCTGAGTGTTTTCAGTTCCTGCTCAAGGGGGACACAGTGATCAGAGATGGGGAGAAGGAGCAGAGACCCCCACGCAGGACCTAGAGAAGAGAACATCTGACCTCTTCCCACGGAACAAGTCCTCAGCTTCCAGCGGAAACAGCACCTGGGAAATCAGCCTCTGTGGAAAGGGAGGGCTCGAGGTGACCTCACCCAGCCTGTCCCTCAGCTACGTCTGATTAAAGTGTGCCTTCTTGTCCATCTGTGAACTGGCTCCCGCTGACCTTCTAGACTCTTTGGAGTGAATGTCCCCTCCTCTCTCGAGCAACACAGCTGGACAACAAATGCAGGACATGCTGGGTCAGATGAGTCCAACCCTTGGCCCAAGTACCGGCTGTCTATCCTCCTTCATTTAGCCCCGAACAGACTCTTCCCCTAGTGTTTACTTTTGGTTTTGCTTTTGCAGTCACACCTGGCACTGCTCAGGGCTTCCTCTGGCTCTGGGCTCAGGGGTCACTCCTCGAAGGCTCAGGGGATCCTTAGGGTGCTAGAGATCAAATCTGGGTCTGCCTCATGCAAACAGATGCATTAAACCCTGTTCTGTCTTTCCTGCCCCGGAACCTCCTTTCCACAGCCCTGCTGAGAGACGTGTTAGGTGCCAGCCCAAAGCTGTTTGCCTGGTCTCAGATCTAGGAGGCCACTAGTCATCTCAAGCTTCTGTTAGAGCCTGTTTCCGTGTTCCCCAAAGAGACTTTATGCAGAACAGGCTCCATCAGACGTCCCAGCTGCCTCCTGTCCCTGGACCTTCTGCCTCTGCTGCTAACAGTGTCTCCCTCCTGCTGGGCCTCCGGGAAGCTCTGCCCCTAAACCCCCTTCTTCCACCCACACAAGGGCCTACTTGGCTCTTACCAGTCCAGGCTGCCAAGGGCTCTCCACCAGGGCTGAGACACCAAAGAGCTCCAAGACCCGACACCCGCGCCTCTGAATGCAACATGTGGAAAAAGCATCTTTGTTTGGCTGAGAAATGCCCCAAACCCTCAGAAACAGGAAGAGACCTGCGGCCTCCAGGGGCTCCCCCGGAAGTTGCCAGCTTCTTGTGGGAGGTGCCAGTGGCCAATTCGAACTTCCAGTCTCTAGGGCTTTGAGAGACTATGTCTGTGGCTTTAATTTCCAAATCTGAGGGCGAATTTGCTCCTAGGAATCTCAGACACACCTTCCCCCTCAGAGGGGAGCTGCAGGGGTGACCAGGAACGGGCAGGACTGATTTTTCTCCTCTGGGACCCCCTGGGGCCGGGTGTGAGAGCCAGTTCCCCACTGGACCCCATCTCATTCTGCCCGGTGCCCACTGCTGGTCTCTGCTCTGGGAGCTCTCGGGCCCCCAGAGTCAGGGGCGCTGGCAAACGCGTTGCTAGTGGGTGTTTCAGTAAAGACATTTCTTGCTTGTCTGTTTTCTACTGCACAAAATCCAAGTGATCCACCAGCCGTAAGGCCTGGTTTCCCACAAGGAGTCTCTGAGAACCGGATCCCTCATCGGGATGGGTAAAGCTGGGTAAAGGTTGACCTCGGGTTCCCGCATGCAGAGCACATGTCTGGCCCATTGAACCACCTGCCAGCTCCCTCTTTTGGCTCCATAATAAATGTAAACCATGGGGGCAGAGCAATAGTACAACCGGGAGGATATTTGCCTTGCATGTGTCCAATCAGGGTTCAATCCCTGTTATCTTACAGGGTCCCTCGAGCACCGCCAGTAGTGATTCCTGAGTGCAGAGCCAGGAGTAACCCCTGAGCATCGCCGGGTGTGACACAAAAGACAAAACAAAACAAAACAAAAAAAAGTAAATCATGAATATTACTGTGTTTGTTTCACAACCCCACAGAGGAGTAGCAGAAGACCCCAAACACTCACCTGGTACTATTTCAGACACACACACACATACACAAATACACACACACCCCTCACACCACACATTCATAAACACACCACAGACACACCTCTCAGACACACACGAAATCTCACACCACAGGCACACACACATACCTTACAACAAAGATACACATACACCTCACAGCACAAATATGCACACACATACCTTACAGCGCTCATGCACAGTTCATACCACAGACACACTCACACATACCTTACAACACACAGCCGACACCACAAACATGTACACACATACCTCACAGTATACACACAGCTCACACCACAGAGACATTTCTGTTACTATCTCAGACACACACACAGCTCATACCAGAGACATGCACACCCTCATACCACACACACGCATATGCTTCAGTACACAGACACACATACTTCAGACTGTGTTGCAGACACAGACACCTTATTCAGAGACTCATATACTTCACACCAAAGAAACACACTGACACTACGCAAAACTCATCTCACATACTCACACACACATACACACACACACGCAAACACACACCCCTCACACCGCATCTCAGGTGCACACTCCTTACCACAGGCCACGACGTCCTGACACCACACATGTCATACGGTACACATCTTACACCATAAGAAAAACACACACTCCAGTCACACCACACACATACATGCCTCATACTACACTCGAACCTGAAATCATAGCACAAATATAATTTTAGCACAAATATAATTTTGTGTCATGTGACAATCACACAGACCTCAAGGCACAGCAAAGTGCAAATGCCCATGATCAGGCCCAGGGACCCAGCTCACACCACAAACATAGACACACCACACACACACACACAATGTCTCAGACATTCTCCTCACATGTGTCCCCCTCAGATACTTGCTCTTCATGCACGTTCCCCTCAGACTTGTCCCCCGACCTCGCCTCACCCAGTCCAGATGCCGAATTCTCAGCACCTGTTTCCCAACCTGTAGTCTGGGGACCAGTTCCTGTGGAGATGCAGACCTGGCCCTCAGCATCTGCCCCTCAGCCCAGCTTCCTGGGGTTGGATGTGCCTTCCTGAGTGGGGGATCTGCCCTACACCTGTGTTAGCAGCGCGAGCCTCGGGGAGGAGGCAACAGAACACCTGGTGAGGTGACAGAGCATGGCCAGAGGTGCTGACCCGAGTACTTTGCACCCTTTAGGAATGAGACGTGGGGAAAGTGAGGCAGTAAGCAGTGGGGAGACCTGAGCGGGGAGAGGCTGACCGACACAGTAACTGTGTGAGTCCCGGGGTGCCGGCACCCAGCAAACTCCTCCACCCACACAGCAGCCAGGGTGAGGGACCGGCTGAGGGGTGTGGGGAGCTCTGAGCCAGAAGCGCTTCTCCCAGAAAGCCAGGCCAGGGGCTTCTGGGTGAGGGGGTCCCAGGATCCAGGGGGTGACCCTCCCTCAGCCGCCCCAGCCTGTGAGCTGGGCCCGCAGGAGCCACAGCCCGGGGCTCAGGGTCCTCCCCAGGGTTGGGGCCCAGCCAGGTCAGCATGGAAATGGGGGCCCCACCCCCACCCGTGCCTCTGTGAGCCTGAGGGTCACACCCGCCCACACACCACGCTCTGCACCTCTGACAGGCTAGAGGTGTGAGGAGAGCTTCACTCAGGACTGGGGTCCTGGGCTGAGGACCCTGAGCCACACTGCCCCCACCCTCCCTGCTCCTGCCTGGGGCCTCGGGGACCAGCTCTGGGGGCCCCTCGACTCCAGGTCCGCCCTCGCCCGGACAGGCTCCCCTCCCTGCTTCCTGGAAACCCCCATCATCCTGAGCCCTTGCCTTCCTCGCTGGGTCTTCACAGGCATGCTCAGACCTTGGGGGGTCCCCTCTCCTGTCTCCCCCATCAGGGCACCGCTGTGTCCCCGAGTTGGACCTCACAGCCTGTGCTTGCTGTGACAGGCTGGGTCAGGGGCTTGGCTCAGGAGGGCTCTGGGCTGTGTCTGTAGACCAGGAATATCCCATTGAGAGCTGCCTCTCACCTGGGTCTGGGTACAGGCTGAAGTGGAGCTGGGCCCTGGACGGTCCCTGATGGCACAGCTGAGGACTATGTCTAGAATGTTCTGCCGGCCATGGCCTCACGAATTCCTCCCATGGACACAGCCCTGAGCAGCCTGCATGGACACTTCTCTGAAATCCAGGAGGTTTCAGTCGTGTTCAGCCAGGAAGAGCCCCAGGAGACGGGTGAGCAGGAGGAGAGCCTGGGCGGGGGGAGTGACTGTCCTGGATGCGACTGTCCTGGGAGTGACTGTCCTGGGAGTGACTGTCCTGGGTGCACAGCTCCTGCCACCAGCCTGCCCACGAGACCCTCTTTATACCGAGCCATCATGGCCTGGGTTTGCCTGTACACACAGGCCTTTGATGAAGGTTCCTGAAGCCCCGAGTCCTTTCTCTCTTCCCTGCAGCCCACTGATCTTGCAGGTGGCCTTTGTCCTCAAGTTCCTGAAGGACACTGAGGTGTGCATCTGGCAGAGCCCCAGGGTCCATGTGGCCTGGCTGGTGGCACTTACCGTGAAGCTGATGCCCACAGTGGCTGAGAAGGAGCCTGGGAGGAACTTGCCCTGGTCAAACTGCATCAGCAGGGATGTATTTCGCACACTGCTATCGCCCACCAGGATGGTCTGTGAGGGAGCAAAGAGAAGGTGAGGAGTGAGTGGGAGGGGGGCCCAGGGGTTAGGGAAGGGTTCCAACTGAGCATGCAGTGGCAGGTGCGTATACTGGCGAACACACACCTGCACACGCATCTGCCAACACACACACCTGTACAAACACACCTGCACAATAAATACTAGCACACAAACCTGCACACATACTTGCACACACACACCTGCACACATAAAGACCTGCAAACACACACCTGCACACACACTTGCACACACACTTGTACATACACACACCTACAAACACCTGCATATACACAGACCTGCACACACACCTGCACACATAGACCCACAGACTCACACCTACATACACACAGCTGTACACACAGAGCAGCACCCAGACCTGCACACACACAGACCACACATATACACAGGCCTTCACACAACTTTACACACACACACCTGTACACACACACCTCTACACATTCACCAGCACACAAACCTGCACACAGACCTGCATACTCACACTTGAACACACAGACCTGCACACAAAGACCGACACACATACCTGCACAATGCTCACCTGTACACACACCTGCACACACAATTATTTGCACACAGACCCGCACACACACAGCTGCAGGCAGACACACCTTCACACACCTGAGTATATACAGCAGCATACATACATATACCTGAACACACAGATGAAGACACACACCTGCATTTCCAGGCCCTGCGCACACACTCAACTGAATACACATAATGCTCACACAGCGCACAGGTACAGACACATGTGCGTGCATACACCACACCTTTTATGTTGGTGCTAAGCCAGACATTAGGATGAGCCTCTGGATGCTGACCTGCAAGCAGGAACCAAGGGCCCACTTCGCACTAAGTGGGCAAACTAAAAACTTGTCCGTCCGATGATCTGGAGGAGTACAGCATGCTCTCATCCACCCGCCAGGTCATATATTATCTTGGCTCTACAAGGCAGCAGTTTCCCCCTCTCTTACATATCCTTAATCTGGATTGACCTTCAAGTATCAGTATGAGCCTTCTCTTTGCCCTATGTGTAACCAACCACAAGAATGTGGGGGACATAATCTGTAGAACCTAAGTGTCCAGTATCATATCTTCCTCTGACGTTTTTGATCATAACAACATAGCTTTGACAACATAGCTTTGACAAGACAAGGTATACCCCAATGTTCTTTTGATGAATGCTCATCCTCTAACTGTACTCTCATTAGTGAGTCTTTCTCTATGATGAAGTCATTAGGATGTAACTGATAAAAAATAGAATAAAAGCTAGAAAATGTAGTGAGAGTCATAAGCTGTTTTCAAATTGCACTCTGATGTGCAGATTTTTGTCTATCAACTTTATTTCAGTAAAACTATTTTTTAAATCATGCTTGGGGGACTAAAGAGATAGCACAGCAGGTATGGCGTTTGCCTTGCATGAGGCCAACCTGGGTTCAATTCCCAGCATCCCATATGGTCCCCCAAGGACTGCAAGGAGTAATTCCTGAGTGGAGAGCCAGGAGTAACCCGTATGCATCAGTGGGTGTGACACAAAAACAAACAAAAAAATCATGCATGGTCCATGATTTGTTATGAAACAACTATCAAGATTATTTTACTTTTGTGCAATTAGTATCTAAAAAGAGAGAAACAATGAAGAAAAAATTATGAAAGGAGGGAAGATGATAGCAAAGGAAGTTAGGGAAAGAAGGAAGGAAAGGAAAGAGAGAAGGTGAGGGTAAAAAATTAATTTGAAAGCTTGAATAGAAATAATTCTAATAAACACAGCAGTCTAGATAGATATCAAATATTTTAATGCCAAGTGAAAGAAGTCCTACTCCAAACTCCACATACACTATAATTCCACTTATAAGTCTTTATAGAAAAGGCAAAATTAAGGAAACATAAAGCCTATCACTGATTGTCAGAAGATGGAGAAATTGACCACAGATAGACATGAGGGAATTTCTTTTGATGATAAAGAAATTGCCTGTGGCAAGACATAAAATACAGGAATTCGTCAAAACTCAGAGAACAGTATGCTTAAAAGAATGAATTTATTCCATATGAATTATAGCTCAATAAATCTGACTAGAAGAACAACTCAAAATTGATGCCTCCTGGGTGCACATTGGTTATTTTCCCCTGCTTAGATTCCTTTTATTTTTTTAAAAGTGGAGTTTATTGACAATAAACAGATTTTTGTATGTGGTAAAAAAAAATAGAATAAAAGGAGGCCTCTGGCAGTTGCTCTTCGCCTCGAGCCAGAACGAGCCTTGTACATTCCTCTCGCGTGTTCTATCTCTGTGCCTCCAACCGAAAGAATACTCATGTATGACTGAAACCCAAGCATGAATAGCTTTGCAATGTTTTGTCTCATGGTGATTCCTAAAAATAAAATTTTCAATTAAAAAATAACTCCTTTAAGTCCCAAATTCTGGAGCATTCTACCTATATTTTTCTTCAGGTGTTTTATGGAATCTGGTCTAATCTTTAGGTCTTTGATTCATTTTGAATTAACTTCTGTATAAGGTGTGAGATAAGGGTCTATTTTTGTTTATTTATATTTGCATGCAGCTGTCTAGATTTTTCCAACACCATTTGTTGAAGAGACTAAGTATTTATCATTGAATTCTCAGTTTTAATCCATTAGTCTGACAATATATCCTTATTCTAGTGCTGTTATGATTACATCACTTCATAGTATATTTTCAAATCAGATAATGCAATACCTCCAAATTTCTTATTTCTCAGAATGATTTCAGATATTTGTGTTGTTTTATAACTTCAGACAAATTTTATCAGTTATCATCATTATTCTTTGAATAATTTCATTGGGATTTTGATTGGGATTGAATTGAAGCTATATAATTATTTAGGTAGAATGGTCATTTTGGCAATGTTTCTTCTTCTAATACATGAATATGGAATATTTTTTTCATTTCCTAAGGTTCTCCTCTATTTCTTTCTTCAGTGACTTGTAATTCTCCAGGTAAAGATCTTTCACCATTTTTTGGTAAGCTGATTCCTAGATACTTCATGTTTCCGACGTTATTTTGAATGGGAGTAATTTTTTTTTCTCTTTCTCTTCTAGTTCACTATTTTCATATAAAAATACAAAAGATTTTTATGTATTCATTTTCAGCCTGATACACCGATTTGTTGTTTCTAAAAATGTTTTAGTGGAATCTTTAGGATCCTCGCTGTATATATCATGTCATTGAAAATATTTCATCATTCAAGTGAATCAGTTACAAGAAAAAATACCTTACAATAATGTGTAAGGACTGTCAGATTTAATTCTATTTACCTTCAATATCACTTTTTGCTCTGTTCTCCTTTTGGCTCATAAATCACCAATCACACCAGCCTGCAACATTCCAAAAGATCTTTAAGGATCTTTTGGTTTACCTTTATTATGCTTGGTATTTCTGATTATAACATTTCAACTACAGACTATTCATTTTCATTGTACTATCGTTTTATGTGTAAAAATTCATTTTATGCTTTAAAAATCACTTCATATATGTTTAAGAATAAAAATTATGTAGTCATAAAGAATGATAAACTCATGTATGTAATTTGCTGCAACTTGGATATAACTGAAGACTATCATGGTAAGAGAAGTAAGTCAGAAGAAGGTCAGATACCGGATATTCTCACATATCTGTGGTATACAGAATAACAAGGCAAGGAAATGCAAAGTGCCAGTGTTGAGCTTACCCCTGATCAGTGACTATGGAAATAGAAAGGTCCTGGTAAGAGAGAAATGGAGAGGAGATGCTGAAGAGACTGACAGAGATGCGGTACGTGTTTATATCTAAATCACAGAGCTAGTGGTGATGTAAGTATGGAACCCAAACTAAAATAATCAAACTTTTAAATATTCCTGTTAGGATGGCAGGCTAGACCATCCTGCCGGCAGGCACGCGTCCTTGGCCAATGCCGCCGCCTTCCCATCTTTCCTCCTCCCCGCCCTCCGCCCCAGGTCTGTGAACATCTCGGACCCACCATCCCCGCGCCCGCTCCCTCGGAACCGGACCAGCCCTCTCCCACCGCCAGGACCTCAGGGACCACCGTCCTGCCCGCAGGAGCTCACCGTTTGCCAACGCCGCTGCCTTGCCCCATCCCCGCCGTAGGTCTCTGAACATATTGGACCCATCATCCCCGCGCCTGCACCCTCGGACCCGGACCCCTGCCTCTCCTGCTGCCTAGACCGCCGGACCACCATCCTGCCTGCAGGTGCACGCCCTTCCCAACGCCACCGCCTTGTCCCCAACCCAGGTCTGTGATCCCCATCTTACAGCAAGGCAGGGAGCGTGGCCTCCACAGCAGGGGCGGGTCTCCTACAGTAGTGGGCGTGACCTCGGCTGGGTCTGTGGCCAATCCCCCCAAGTTATCTTCCCTGGCAATCTGGAATCACTTCTCAATCTTCATCCCCTAAATCTGTAAGTAACATCCTAGCTATGGCAAACACCATAGTCCACTAGTCTATTCCAGTTGCATCAAAATAATAGTGAACACAAGAAGCTGTACAAAGTCCAATATAAAAGAGCACGTCCTCCGAAAATATCACTCAAGTCTCCACATACGGCACAGAGAAACACAGAGAGAGAAAAAAAAAAAGGCGACCTCCATGATTGAGCTCATCCAGATTCCTTTCTTGCCACAAGAGGAAACAGTGACAGTGAACTGGAAGGTCACACCTCCGTACAACCACAACAAAATGAAGAAACAGCGTAAATCCCCAGCACGTGTAGAGGATGATGAAAAGAGTACAGAAGCCTCAATAGGCGTCACCCACAAATATGGCAAAGAATTCAGAGATGAAATGTTGAATGAACTCAAAGAAATGGTGGAACAGACATCCAGTAAATTAAAGGAGGACATGAAAGAAATAATGGAATGGGCAGCCAAGAACATACAGGAAGAAATGAAAGCAGAAATTGGAAAGCTTCACACAGAAGTGTCAAGAATAAAGGATTCGGTAGATGAACTAAAAAACTCAGTGGGTGCCTCAACAGTAGAATGGCTACAGCCAAAGACAGAATCAGCGAGCTTGAAGATGAGCTTCAGGAAGCTTACAGACAACAGCTTACAATGGGAAAAGACCTCAAAATTGCTCTAGGATGAATCAGAACCTAGGGGACGATTTCAAGAGGAACAACATTAGAATCATCGTCAGAGGAATTGAACCCGGGTCAGCCAGGTCAGCCCTGTGCAAGGCAAATGACCTAGCCACTGTGCTATCACTCCAGCCCAGCGTAGATTATAATAGTTAAAAATAAAATTAAAATGCAATTATTAGAGTTAATAAATTATGACATGCTCATGGAATGGGATGTTAGGGTACTATTAAAAAATCATTTTAGAGGGGCCAGAGAGATAATACAGTGGGTAAGGCCCTTGCCTGGGTTCTTTCCAGCATGCTCTCTGGTCCCCTGAGCCTGCCAGGAGTGATCTCTGAGCACAGAGCTAAGACCAAGCCATAAACACAGTTGGGTGTGTCCATCACATACACACACGAAATTAAATCAAATGAAACTATTTTAAGGTTGGGGAAATAACTCAAAAGGCTGGAGCAAATGCAATGAATGCAGGAGATCCAAGTTTGATCACCAACACCACATGGTTCCCTGAACAACACCAGAAGTGACCCTTAAACACAAAACTGGTGTTCAGCTGCCTCTGAACACCACCAAGTAAGGCTCCCCAAATCATTTTATATTATTTAATAAGATAAAGAACTTATTATTATTAAGAACTAAATTACTATATTGTTAACTAAAAAGATAGAAACTATAATTATGGAAATTTTGCTTAGCATAATATCACTCCCAAACATGTACACAAAAAAGACTGAAACAAATGATTTAAAAATGGCATTAAAAGGTACCTCATACAAATCATTTTTATCTTCATTACTTCCCCTAAATTTCCAAGTGTCTTATAATTTGTTAATACATAAAGAAATAATTCATCTTGAAGACAATTTTAAAGGATATTTAATTCATAATTTTTCTTATTCCAAGACCCCCCCAAAATTAATGAAAAATAGGTAAGAAGTACTGAGGTTTCTTTTCTCAATTCTTTTACAAATGTGAAAGAAAGGAGAGTATATAGAACTGGAACACAGCTGTTAGTGGCACATTATATTGTATTCATGCAAATGGCTAAAGAAAACTCTTTTTCTTAATAAATATTCATATTCAATGCTCATACATAATTTTTCCTCTTATGAGGCTCAGCCTAGGAGAGTTTAACTAAAAGAGAAATGATAGTAGTACACAATTCTATAAGAAAAAAGTAATTTTGAAACCACATTGAAAGAAATGTGATATGGCATGACAGAAGTGTTTTTCAGAGACATTCTGAGCTCTAGACGAACACTGAAAATATTAGGTTTTCAGTCAAAAAAAGGCAATAAAGCCAGTAAAGCATATTGTCTGGGCAGCCAAGCAGGTCAGATTCCAAAGGCGTAACAGAAAGCAGATATCTTCAGAGCCGATCACTGAGGAGTGACAGGTGGGTAGGGCACCAGAAGTCAGGAAAGTGAAACTTTAAGGACAATGGAGAAAAAAAGTGGGAAGAGAGAAAGCCTTGGAGTTAAGCAGGGTATGACAAGGGTCTAAAGATGGGACAGGGAGACGGGAAGAGGGGAGGAGACAGAGCTGGAAGGGCACTTGCCTTGCACACAGCCAGATTGATCCTCAGTACCCCATATGGTCATCTACGATCGCCAGGAGTGATCCCTGAACACAGAGCCAGGAGTAAGCCTGAGGACCACTGGGTATCCTCCCCCACCCTGACTACTTCACCCCCCCACACACACACACACAAAAGAGGGAAAAAATAGATATTTTTCCAAGGAAACTCCATTCTCTCCATTCCCAAACTCAAACATTAATGAAAAAAATGTATTCCAACACAGGACGTTTTTACAGTAAAACTATTCTGGCGTTCAGAACGATAGCACAGTGGAGAGGGCTTTGCCAGCAGCCAACCTGGTTTTGATCCCTGGCATCCCATATAGTGCCCTGAGCATAGCCAGGAGTCATTCCTGAGTGCAGAGCCAGGAGTAACCCCTGGGCATCCCCGGGTGTGACCCAAAAAGCCAAAAAAAATAAAAGAGAGAGAGAAACAGAATAGATATAATTCGTTCTATTTAAAGAAGCTAAGAAGGGGTCAGTCTTTTCAGAAGAAATAGGGTTTTGTTATTTGAGGGTGAAGTTCTCAGTCACATTCAGAGACAGTCACTCCAAATATTGTGATATGCAGGGCATTTGATGGTATTCTATAAACGAAAGTGGAACTTAACATATACCTGTTACTCTTCTACCCACTTTGTTCCTATTAGGTAACGTTGGGTAACTTACATATCTAGATTTAACTATCTGCCTTACTCTGCATAAATAACACTACCAAAAATAAAGTTTTTAATTGTTTATAAAACATTTGCCTAGTTTTCTAAAACTCTTTTCAAGTAAAATTCCCTGATGCACTTAGTTAAAACCTCTGTTTTCTTAGGGCACCCTGGAAGGGGGTGGGTGAGACACCTCCCCACCCCAAGGGACCCAGCCCCAGCAGCCAAAAGTCTCCAGAACCCAGCTGCTGCCATGCCCACACCACAGCTGCCCTCTACACGCTCGGGCCGACCTCACCCATGAGTGAACCTCCGGAAAAACCCAAGTATGTGGGACTTTGTGATTGAGAACTCTGGGTTCAACAGGCTCGGGAACGAAGATCCTCCATCCATACTCTGGTGACTCTGCAGCCATGCCCATAAACTGCCTCTGACTGGTGCCAGATAATCTCATCACTGTCTACCATCCAGATTGCACGTCCTTCTCTCCCAGAAGGGAGCATAACATGACGCTAGCCATAATCACGCCACCAGACCCCACACCAAGCTGTTTCACGTGGGGCACCCCGGAGGAACCTGGCCCTGGCAGCCAGAAACCTTCAGAACCCAGCCGCTGCCATGCCCAATGCTGCTTTCCACACACTCAGGCCAAGTATCACCCATAAGTGAATCTATTCCTGGACTGTGCAGGCACATTCAAACCCATCCGATACTTCAAATCACACACCCTACCCATACTCCAATATTACTGCACAATATTTGATAGGATTCAAAGTAGGAGGCAGCCAATCTTAGAGGGAAATATACATTACACACACACACACACACACACACACACATAAAGCACACAAGGCTTAACCTTTAACAACATGTTAGTGATCTCTTATAGAAGGGCTTAAGGGCCCCTGGGTGAAATACAACAACCTCCACACCCTTTCCTCTAATGATACTTTTTTTGTAGCATTTTCAGCGGTTTTTCATAACAAACAATACAAAATGTATTATTTCAGTTCTGTTTTGGGGCAGGGGTTCAGGATGAAAAAATTCGAAATATGGTGGTGGGAAGGAATAATGGTGATGGGATTGGTGTTTGAATATTAAATGTAATGAAATGAGTGAACCTCCGGAAAAACCCAGGTATGTGGGACTTTGTGATTGTTGTTGCAGGAATTTCAAAAGTATTTTATTAGAACATACATAAGAAAAAATTAGCAAAGATGCTGAATTAAAGATTAAGTAGAATTCATTTCTACTTTACACATTTGTCTGCATTGAGCTTTTTTTTTTAAAGCTTGTAACATTTTATTTTTTTTTGTTTTTGTTTTGGTTTTTTTTTTTTGCTTTTTTTGGGGGGGTCACACCCGGCGATGCTCAGGGGTTACTCCTGGCTCTGCACACAGGAATTACTCCTGGCAGTGCCCGGGGGACCATATGGGATGCTGGGAATCGAACCTGGGTTGGCCATGTTGGCACGGTGCAAGGCAAACGCCCTGCTCGCTGTGCTATCGCTCCAGCCCCAAAAGCTTGTAACATTTTAGAATTTCTCTTAAAATTGAACGCAAAGTTATTTTAAAAATCCAAATAAATATATCAATATGGAAATATATGTAATGAAAATACAAAGCATTTACTCACATAATTTTCTTAATTATCAAGACCCCATTTGATATCTTTTTTGGAAGAAAAGTTTCCAAAATAGCAAAAGACTTACCTAAGTCCCACGCAAATGCCAAACCTCCACCGATAGAATCGATGCTGGGGAAGCTCAGAAAAGACTTCCCTAGGATTTGACAGTGAATGAAGACAGGCAGGGAGAGCTGCCCTCGCGTGCTTCCTGGTGACCTGGCTCTGTGGGGACTGCCCTGGCTCTGCTGTCTGCACTGCTGGGCTTTCGTTTCCACTGAACGGAAAGTGAAACTAAACTCGGGGCTGGAGGAGCCAGGACTCCAGGAAGCTTACCGGGACTGCCTGAGTGCTCAGAAAAAAATTATTATTCTCCCCCGTAGACTTTATAAAAACACCATGGTTTACAAAGCTGTTCATGATGAGTTGTTCGTGAAAATTGCTTTAAATATTCCAAGATGCTTGAGTGTTTTTATTTATTTATTTATTTATTTTAATTGAATCACTGGGAGATACACAGTTACAAAGTTGCTCATGATCAGGTTTCAGTCATGCAATGTTCCAACACCCTTCCCTTCACCAGTGTACATTTCCCACCACCTATGCCCCCAGTCTCCCTTCCGCCCCCCACCCACCAACATGCCTCTGTTGCAGGCACTCCCCCACTCTTCCCTCAGTCTCCCTCCCTCCCTCCCTCTCTCCCTCCCTTTCCCCTCCCCATTGGGTGCTTTTAAAGATGTGTATTATTTTTCAAAAGATGCTCTTTGTTGAAGATTCCCAGAATACAGTCCTTTTGACATTTTAAGGAACTTCTATTTAGGATGCTTATAAATACTTAGGTGTTTCACAGTACATATGGATGCATTTTATTTCTTAATGCTGCAATTTCTAAAATTGTTTTTTTTTAAATCAAAGACTTGAAGGAAGTGACAAGTAAATATACTGTTGCCATCATTATCCTAGAGTTCTGATGCTCTTGCAGAAAAGGAAGCGCAGAACGAGAAAAACGTGAGTATGTTTTACATGTTTAGAATGGCAAAGATCTAATTTCTAGTATTTCCTGTATCCCTGAGGTATGCCAGGGTCTCTATCAAATTCTAAACCTAGTCCAATCTATAGAGCAGTATCCTCTTCTCCCCTCCCCTCCCTTTTATTTATGATTGGGTTTTAGGCATACAATGTTTCAACACCCATTCCTTCATCAGAGTCTACTTCCTTCCACCAATATCCCCAACCCACCCCTCCTTTGCCTCCCACCCACAAGTCTACCTCTATGAGGTTGCTTTATGTACATATCACTTGATCACTTGACATCCCATTACTCATCGATTTGCTCGAGTGGGCGCCAGTAACGTCTCCATTCATCCCTGTCGCGTGCTAGTGTAGCCCAATGGTGTCTGCTCACTCCAGGAACATAAAGAGCCTCAAACCGATCGTTCAGGGTCTTAACGAAGAAGTCTGACCATCCCGTATGTGGGAGGCCATGCTATCTCTTCACGTCCTGTGGAATCCAGTCCTAACAGCTCTAGTCCAGTGGCCATCTCCAAATCACATTATGTGTCCAGCCCATCTGATTTTCAATGCTTTGGCAAATGAGACAGCGTTCCGGAT
>JAOXYA010146530.1:0-10009 GCA_028565675.1 Sorex palustris | reverse complement strand
AAGGCACTATCTTAAACTTAGGATTCCTGTCTTTTAAGTCTTTAAAGATATATATATATATATCTACATATATATATATATATATATATATATATATATCTTTTTAAACTTTAGGCACTATGATTTTAATTATACAGAGTGTTCCGATACCACACCCCCACCAGTGCCCCTGGCCACTCCCACCCACCTCCAAACCATGGTAAGCATCAAATTAATTTTTCCCCATTTCTATGCACAATTTCAGAAGAAGATTATGTTTAAATAAGAATGTCAAATATGAAAATTCATATTCCATAAAAATATGTTTATTTCTTTTTAACAGGGGCCACTCCCAGCAGACCTTGTTAGGAGGGGCCAGGGGTACTTAAGGGCCACCTGAGCAGTTCTAGCTGTGCTCAAGGGCCATGCAGTACAGAAACGAACTCAGGGCTCTGCACAGGCTGGGCATGAGTTCTATCACTTGCTCTACCTCCCCAGTCCCTCCTTTGTATTTCAAAGATGCTCTTAAAAAATGTTCATTTAGAGGCCTGCCAGGGTAGGGCAGGTAGAGTGTTTACCATATGATCCCCAGAGCACTGCCAGGAATAATTCCTGAGTTCAGAGCCAGAAGCAATACCTCAGTCTGGTTGGGTGTGGTCAAAACAAAACAAACATTCATTTAAAATATAAACATGCCATTTACAAATAAACAGAGAACTTTACTGACATGCAATCAACATTTGTATGCATACCAACTACGTTCAAACATTCTAGAAATCTAGGCATCTTTAAGTTGCTGCCTTACATCATGAAAATATAAACAAGTGATTTCTGGGGAGGGGGCCCCATAGTTGTGGTCCTCTGAGGCTACTCCCACGCCGGTTATCAGGGCTTGCTCCTGGCCATGCTCGTGAGAATATGGAGTTATGGGGATTCAAAATGAGCACAGAGCATGCAAAACATGTGCTTCAGCACTTTTAACGATCTCCCTGGCCCTAAACAAGTGATACAAGAGACAGTCTAGTCATTTGTATGTATTATGCTAAGTTTCCAGGATAAATCTGGTACACATCCCATTCAAGTCTTTGGATGTTCTCCAATGCACAGCATAACCACTAACTTCTTGTTGGCAGCATTCAAACCTGGCAAAAGGAATGTGAAGATGAGAGGCTGAGGGGAAAGATGTCAGAGCACCACAGTAAGAAACCAGGAAGGGATCGGGCCTAACACTTACCTCAATGTTCATAAAACTAGCCATTTATTTATTTATTTGGGCGTCGGGGGGTTCACACCCAGCAATGCTCACAGGCTACTCTTGGCTCTGCACTCAGGAATTACTTACTCCTGGCCGTGCTCGGGGGAAACCATATGGGTTGCTGGGGATAGTACCCGTGTCAGCTGAGTGCAAGGCAAATGCTCTACCCGCTGTACTACTGCTCCAGCCCCTTGTAAGTTATTTAATATCGAGAAATCTCACAGAAATTGTGTTACCTTTTTACATATGCATGATTGCTTTTTTAAATTTACTATTTCTTCTCCAGAGACAGGAAACAGTATAATTTTGCAAAACTAAAGTTTAACCATTCAATTGCGGGTAGGGTGTTTGCCATATGGTCCCCCCAAGCACTGCCAGGAATAATTTTTGAGTGCAGAGCCAGGAATAATATCTCGGCTTTCATTTTTATAATCAACGTTTTTTGGTTTTTGGGTCACACCCAGTGGTGCTCAGGGATCACTCCTGGAGGGACGTGGCGAGCTACATGGGGTGCAGGAATGGAAGCCTGGTCAGCCATGTGCAAGGCAAGTGCCTTACATACATGCTGTATTACCTCTCCAGCATTCACTGGGCACGAAATAAACTCATGTCTTGAGGCCAAAGAGAAAGTACAGGTGTTTGCCTTGCATGGTGCCAACCGCAGTTCAATTTCTAGCACCACATATGGTCTTGTGAGGACCACCAGCAGTGACCCCTGAGCACTGGCCCAAACTCTGCCCCCTCAGAAACCAAACAAAATCCTAAAATCTTACTAAAGATACGAGTTTTTTAAAAAAAATCTACTGCTATTCACTTTATGAGTCATCTCTTATAGGTAAATATGTAATTTACACACAGGAATACAGTGTGTCTAATCTTACTCACCAGTCCCAGGAAAGAGCCTACTCTGAGGTGCCAGCAGGCACAACAGACTGAGGCACTAACCTAATTTTGGGTCTTTCTCCTTCTTTCTGGGCCCTGGACTCCTTCTCATATTGCTGGAGCTGCCTAAGCAGTTCTGACTTGGTCGTCTGCTTGTCGAAGGGGAGAGAGTCTGCGACAGCCGACACAGCCGACACCAACTCGGGACTCAGGGACTCACCGCTGCAAAAGAAAACGAGGAAGAAAACTGAGGCAGCACCGAGGCCAGCTTAATGACAGTGAGTCTGTTTCAGGGAAAACACTGTGTCAGTCGAAAACATGATTTAATTTCTCACACAAGACAAGAATCCTAAAAGTAGGCACTGGTCTGATCCAGACTCGAAAATGCTGAAGTTAACAGCCATTTACTGAAGCACAGTATTAGTTTAAAACAATACATTAGGCAGAGGGGCCAAACTGGTGGGACAGCAGAAAGACATCACCTTGCAAGTAGCTAACCCAGGTTTGACTCTGACATCACATATGACCCCTCCCTGCCCCAATCCTAAACTCCGACAGGAATGATCCCTGGGTGCCGAGCCAGGAGTAAGCCCTGAGCACTGCAGGGTATGGCCCCCCCAAACCAAAAAAATAAATAAATAAATAAAGTGGTGGTGGGAAGAGAGATTCTGCCCAAGAATAATCCACTAGCTAGGTGATCATTCCGTTTAAAAGGAACAATCAAGAACTTTTCAGAAAACCAACTGTCAAAGGAATTGTTCAACATTAAACTGGTTCTCCAAGAAATATCTAATAGATTATCTGTAAAAGGAAAGGAAAAGCCCACGTGGAGACAGAAAGATACAAAGAAAATGAACGTGGTATGCCCCCAATACTAACAGATAAAAAGGGAGAGAAAGGGAGATGTAACACATTATTTTCAAGTTTATGAATTCTTTCCTTGCTACTTCTCTTCTGTCAAGATTAGAGAAGCTTGAATTCCAGACACTATTTTGCAGCTGTAAAATTTGTGTTTAAAATTTATATTTAGATCTTTTAAAATAGATTTTATTCCTCTAGTGAATGAAACCGTATGTTCTTCCAAAGCCTTGCTTGGCCCTGCCCCTCCGTAAAGGGATGTGGGTGGGGATCTACTTCCTCTCCCCTTAAAGCCCAGTGGAGGCTCTGTGACCCAAATGATCTAGAAGTCACATACCCTAACTTGCAAAGCTAAGTCACACAAGACGGTGACACAGCTCTCACATCTCTCAAGACATCTGACCATGACACCCAGGTATCAGAACGCTGGATCACATGAGGATATCTGACTATGACACTCGGCTATCCGAATGCTGGACCACCTGAAGGGCCTTGGGGGAAGATGCTGTGCAGAGTTCCCACTTCCATTCCACCCGACGACCAGTACCGGCCACTTGAATTCAAGTGAGCAAGCCCAGGTGACTGCAGATCCAGCCTTGATCTGCCTTGCCGGGCTCCTTGCAGCTCACAGGCTCGGCCCTAAATACAAACATCCATACTCACTGTTGGGTATTGCATGGTGGTACTAGGGATCAAACCTGGTACCTCCATATGCGAGGCAGCCAATTCCGAACCCCAATGCGATGACTGCTGTAAGCCATTAGGTTTTGGCTTTATGCATTACACTCATTATGCAGCAGTCAGTAAATGGAAAGGACGATGATGCCTGGGAGTTCGGTACTGCTTTAACAAAAAGAGCATATAAATACTATTGCCATAGAGATAGTACGGGGGAAGGGCGCTCGCCTTGCATGTGGCCAACCCAAGGCTGAATGATCCCCAACACCTCATATAGTCCCCTGGGCCCACCAGGAGTGATCCCTGAATGTAGAGCCAGGAGTAGCTCCTAAGCATCATTGGGTGTGATCCCCAAACAAAAGAAAAACTGTAATTCCCTTGAAGAGAGTGTTAGCGAGCACAGGGCCTCAAAGGGCTTCATGTCACAACCCTCAAGCTGTCAATGAGGGCTTTGGGAACATAAATGTTACCAGAGGCTGGAGAAATCAGACCTCTGTTTAGCTCAGAACTGCTTCCAGTAATATGAAAAACAGGAGAAACACTTATGAATGGAAGTGTTAAGACGCTAAGAAGATTTTCAGTGCTCAAAGTGCCTCCTGGTAAAATGTGAAGGGGAGTAAGAACTATCACATGGAGAGAAGTCAAAACAGGCTGGAATCAAGAGGAAAACATTACCATCATTCTGAACCATAGACAGTGAGGAAAGCGGAAATATGGACATGGTGTCGGTTTTGTTTTTGTTCAGTTTGGGGTCATAACCAGCAGTGCCCTGTGCTAGCCTGGCCCTGTGCTCAGCAATCAGTCCTAGCAGTGCCAAGGGGTCATATGGAGTGCAAAAGATCAAAGCTGGGTCTTACCAGTGGTATCATCTCTCCAGCCTCTGGACACGGCTTCTAAACAAAGACCAAGTCTGCAGCAGTGTGAGAAAGTCTGAAGATCACACCATGGCATACTGATTAGCAGAAAAGCACATGCATTTGTCTTCTACACATGTACACACACAGAGACACACACACACACCACAAGAAAGAGCTGCAGGAGAGATTGCAAAACCCTTTGTTAAGATCTCAGAGAGTCAAGATGGTTTCTAAGAAACCAAAGGGCTTGGTCCCAAGGTCTCTCCGAGGAAGCTCCAGGCAGGATCGGATCATGGTTCCCAAGCTGTGCCCTAGGGCACCCTGCGGTACATCACACCTCTTTGAAAATGCTTTTTCGGCCATTGCTGGGATGACAAAGAATCAGCCAGAACAGGAGAAGCATGGTGGTATCCAATCTGATTCCAAGGCTCGTTTGGAACAACACAAATGTCTCCTGGCTCACTTTCTCTCACGACACTCATCCTCCGAACCTGCCACCAAGGGGCTTGGAAATCCAGGCCACAGAAGCCACCTGCGAGGGCTCTAGTAATAATCCTGCTGCAGTCCCCAGCAGACAGCCAGCATCTACCGCAGATCTGTGAGTGAGCAAGCCTTCCCAACGAGGTCCTCCCTGGTTGTGAGTGGAGGCCAGCTTGGTCCTCATGTTTCATTCAAACCCAGTGAACCCACAAACAAAAAAACTGTTTATGGGTAAGAGGTTGGAGTTGTAGTACAGAGCACAGGATGCTTGCCTTGCACATGGCAATGAGGATGTCAGCTCATATACGATCCCCGAGTCCCGCAAGGAGCGATTCCTGAGCACGGAGCCAGAAGTAAGTCCTGAACACCACCCGATGTGGCCTCCAAACCTAAAGAACCCAAATGCTGGCTGTCTAATCTGCCAACTTTGAGGGGTATAAGTAAGGGCTTGTAATGAAGAAACTAAGAGCAGGCGATGTACAGAACAATCGTGGCAGTACCACTCTAACCAAAGACAATGATCGACCCAATTCTGTGCACCAGGGATCCCTTATAAAATGGGGCTTGAGGTATTAAAAGGTATCACAAAAAGGCATCTTTGTACTTAGGTTTTGTTGGGAGTGGAGAAATTATGCTCAGGGATTAGTCCTGGGGGCATTGGGGGTCCATATGCGGTGCCAGGGATTTGAACCAGGGCTGGTGGGATGCAGGGCAAGTGCCTTAACTCCTGTTTTATTTCTCTGGCCCCAAAAGATACCTTTTGAAAATTCAAAACAAACGGACCTCATTCATCAATCTTTTGACGCAGAAACAAAAACTCAGGTCTTTGAACATAGCCCACTGTTAGCAGTCCCAAGATAGAAATAATCACTTGAGCAACGTGGCCACTCCACACCTTCCCATAGTTCCAATATTGGTTAAAGTGGAAAGAATGGAGCAAGAACTTAAAACCACTTCTGAAGTAATCTGAGTAAAGAATCTTCCTAGGTTTTTACTTCTTTTTTTTGTCACACCCGGCAATGTACAGGGGTTACTCCTGACTCTGAACTCAGGAATTACTCCTGGTGGTGCTCAGGGGACCATATGGGATGTTGGGAATCGAACCCTGTTCGGCCGCATGCAAGGCAAATGCCCTACCCGCTGTGCTATCGCTCCAGCCCTCGCCTGTCTTAATCATACCTAATTTGGAAGTAATTTTTAAAAATCTGTAATAGTTAATTAAACTATATGACAAAAAGCACAATGAGTTACAAACAGATCTGAAAGCTTAAAAAAACACTTTTAACAAGTATTTGTATTTGTTTATATCTACACACATATGCCTATATATAATATTTTTTAATTGAAAACATCTTTTAAAGGAGGTGAAGGTACTCACTGATTGAATCAGCTTCTCTCAACCAACCATTTACACTTTCTACAGGTATTTCTGATCAAATTGGATACAGTGCAGAAACCAAAAATGCCATTAAAATGTTAAATGTAGTATTTTGAGGACTCTACATTAACTGCTCATTCTACTAAGAAGTTATGGAATTGTAAAACCACATACAACACACTTGAATCAGTGATGCCACTGATGTAGACATGATAATTTATCAATAAAACCAAATAGTGCATTTAATCTATAACAAACTGCCCGAAACATCACTGGCTGCACTTGGAACCATTAAGTATAAATACTCTAATTTTTGTTTTGTTTTGGGGAAGCCACACCCAGTGATGCTCAGGGGTTACTTCTGACTCTGTGCTCAGGAATTACCCCTGGTGGTACGTGGGGAACTATATGGGTTGCTGGGGACCAAAGCTGGATCAGCCGAGTGCAAAGCAAGTGCCCTACCTGCTGTATGCTATTATTGTTCTGCCCCCCTAGAATACTTCTTAAATAAGCATTAATTATAGCTCTTTGAGGAAACCACGTAAGCTGAGATACTGATCACTGGTCAAAGGAAGTCATATCATACTGCTATAGTCAACATGCTAAAATTCAATCCCAGGCAGATTTGTTTGTTTGGGGGCCACACTGGAGGTCTTAGGACTCACTTGCGGTTCTGCGACTGGGGGTCACTCCTGGAAGTGCTAAGGGGAATGCCTGGGGTGCCAGGAATCAAAGTGGGCTCTGCTGCAGGCAAGGCAAGCTCCTTAACCCCTGTACTTCCTCTCCAGCCCCAGGGGGGTTGGTCTTAAGGAAAATTTAAAACAAGTCCTTCATAGACATGACTGTCTCTTCATATAAGGACACAAACGATTTGCCATCAATTAAGAGTCAATTGAACGGCATTAATAACACTGAAGAATATGTAAGAAAGAAGCTGAGTCCTCTATTAGATCACTAATCTGTTCTTCGCTTGTAGACTATAGATATACATACCCACCAAGTAACAGCGATTTCCAAGCAATTATTAGCCTCTATCTTTACAAACTGGTATTCTATCTTCATTAACTCAGTATCTACAAAGCACTTAAGTAAAACATTTTTCTTCCCCTATGGGATAAAGCTTCACGAAAGTTGAAAGGGTCACTTTGCAAGAATATTCCATTAGAATTCAATTTACCTCTGCTTCGGGGCATCTTCTGCAGCTTTCCGAGGTTTGCCAACTGCAGGTGGCAAACTTTTAACAGGTCGTCTGCTTGGTGGCTTTGTAGTCCGCACATTTACTGTGCTTAATTCGATTTTCATGTCCTTAATAATACCCAACAAGTCTTTTTTCTTTTTCTCCTTCACACCATCTTGGTCCTCTGTCTCCTTGGAAGTCTCCTGGGGTGGAACGGACTCATCTTTCTTGCTGTAAATCACGCTAGTAGTGCCAAAATATCTCTGGATATTATTTGTCCTGGAAAGACGTATTGAAGAAAACAACAACAAAAAAATTACAAAAGAAATACTCAAAATGTTTTTAGAAATTGTCAAGTCTTTTCCTTTTATTTTTTAGAAATCATCGTTAACCTTTGGAAATCACTGTTAACCACTTAGACCAGCATCTTAACATTTACTGTACATACACTATCTGCCTAGTCTTATGCAATCTAGTTCAGGTACATTTGTTTCCTCATACTCCCATCCATCAGTTCAAAGTCTGTGATGTTCCCATCTTGCGATACAGAAACCAGAGAAGTGACTTATCCTAGGTCTTTTTTTTTTTTTGGTGGCGGGGGTGGGGAGTGGTGTGGACGACACACCTAATGTTCAGATGTTACTCCTGGCTCTGCACACAGGAATTATTCCTGGCATGCTCAGGGGTTCATATGGGGCGCTGGGGATTGAACTCAGCTTGGCCATGTGCAAAGCAAATGCCCTCCCTGCTGTCCTCTTGCTCCACCCTCCAAAGTCTAACCATTCCGATCTTTCTGAGGCCTAAGACCACAAATAGCTGCAAGTGACTCCTGCAAGACCACAAAGGGCTCCTACGTGTGCTGGGATACACACTACCAGGTCCTTGTGGTGGCTGGGTACTCCTATCAGCTGTCAGCCTTTATCTCATGGCTAGGTACAAATAACATTTTAGACCATCTCTATGTTGCTAATAACATGAAAAATAAACCAAAACCTTGCAAGACACCGACATGGTCATTATATTTTAATTTATTCTTCTCAAGCCCAATTCTGACTGCCAAGTCTTTACTCTGAGGATGATATTAAGAGTAAAAGTGTAATGCAGGGCCTGGAGAGAGAGTACAGGGAGCTTGCCTTGTACACAGCTGACCCAGGTTGAATCCCTGAACACTGTCAGGTGTGGTCCCCAAACCAAACCCAGAATCTGTAATTAAATGGTTTGGAAAAATCAATATAAAACGGCTAATTTATTTTATTTTATTTTTTTAAATCGGTTTATATTTCTCTGGGCATCTTTCACATTAAGCTGTGCCGTTTAACCAAGTTTCACCTGATGGCTCTGCTAAAATGAAACAGAAGTAAGGTTAAGGCCAACACTGCCATTCTGCTTTCTTTATCAGATATATCTGTGAAAAGGAACAACACAAATAATTTGTATTTCAGGCTTTTCTTTTTCTTCTTCTTTTTTTTTTTTTGCTTTTTGGGTCACACCCAGCAATGCTCAGGGGTTACTCCTGGCTTTGCACTCAGGAATCACTGTTGGTGGTGCTTGGGGGACCATATGGGATGCTGAGGATCGAACCCGGGTCGGCCGCATACAAGGCAAACGCCCTACCCACTGTGCTATCGCTCTGGCCCCTATTTCAGGCTTTTCTACTTCTACGTTCCCCACACATCTCATTTTATTTTTAGGTTAAAATCCCTTTTGATATCTGATATTGTGAGACTTAAAAAAAATGTTATTTCCATTTCGGGAAGAAGATATTGTATCTGCACACCCACTGACGCCCAATGGTGACTCTGTGCTAGGCGCTCTGCAGGCAGTGCAGGGCATCAGCGAGCCTCCTGGTTGAAGCACTAGTGCCCACACAAATGGAGGAATTCCCCAGGACTTGTTAAAACAAATCATTCGGTTTCCTCAGAGTTCTGATTCATTAGCTCTGAGAGAGATTAAGGAGTCTGCATTTGATAAGGACAGCTCCGCCCGGTGAGGACCACATCTCAGTAGTTCTGTTCTACTGCTTCTTTACCGGGCGAAGGCTTCTGTTATTCCCAGGGCACAAAAGAAGAAACTGCTACTCAGTGAGTCAGGTAAGTGAATCTAACACAGAGAATTAAGTGAGCCACCTACAGAGATTATTTAAGAGCCGAGGACTCTTGGTTGTAAGTTTGGAATGGGGCTGAAGGATTTGCATCGACCTGGGTTCCATTCCCAGCATCCCAAATGGTCCCCCGAGCACCGCCAAGAGTGGTTTCTGAGTGCTAAGCCAGGAGTAACCCTGGTGCATCGCTGGACGTGACCAAAAAAAATTTTTTTTTGAGCTCTTTTCAAATTGCTGGCTCCCTCTTCAGCCAGCACTTTTTTTAAAAAAAATTTTTTATTAGTGAAACACCATGAGGTACAGTTGTAGACTTACAAATTTTGTGCTTGGGTTTCAATTATACAATAATCAAATACCCATCCCT
>JAOXYA010146522.1:0-10009 GCA_028565675.1 Sorex palustris | reverse complement strand
CGGAGGAATCGAACTCGGGTCGGCCATGTTGGCCACTTGTAAGGCGAAAGCCCTACCACTGTGCTATCGCTCCAGCCCCCAAATAGTAATAAGAGGTTCAATTTTAATAATTTGTGAATTATTGCAGAGACTCTTGAGTGAGGAAGATATGCAGATAGTAAGTATATGAGATAAGCTCAACATCATTAACTATGAAGAAATGTAAATTAAATGCATTTGAGTAGCCCTAAGTCTGGTCTAATCAGCTATCTAAAAACAACAACAAAATGCTGGCAAAGATGTTCAGCCAATGTACCTGTTATATATTTCTAGTTAGAATGCAAAATCATACCAGTCACTTTTGAAAAGTATTGGATAGTTTTATTTTTATAAAGTTAAACATAAACAAGATCCAGCAATCCTATTCCTGAGTTCAAACCCCACGCCCCAACGTACTCACAAGATAACCTGTACTATCATATTTTTAGTAGATTTACTCATAATTGCCAAATAATGAAAACAACATTTCTCAAATATTCTTTAACCAGCAAGTGGATGAACTATTCATACAATGCAACAATACAAAGATTACTAACACATACACCAATGTGGAAGAATCTCTGCATTTTGGTGAGTAAAAGCATCCAAACTCCAAAGGCTGCTTTGTAAATGATATATGACATAAAGAAAAAAAACAAGACCTAATCTAATCATGTTAATCAAGGGCTAGGCATAAAGGGAGGATCAGCCAAACAGAGACACATAGATATCTTGGAGTGATAGAAATGTTCAGTGTCTAGATTGTGAAGATAATAGTAGGTTAAAATTCACAAATCTGTCCCTGAAAAGGTGAGTTTTGCTGCATATAAAATGGATTTCAATAAGTTTGACTTTAAAAAATAGTATTTCTGTTTTTTCTTTTCTTGCTTTCAGGTTTCTCAGTTTTTGAGAAACTTCTTTGGGTGTCATTAAACTAGAAATACAAGAACTGGAAAAATGTCCCTCCACACCTCAATTTATTGTGTATCCTGAGACTTGTCAAAATATCAGTGTGTAGTCCAGGCTTATGGCCATTTCAATATCTGTTAAATAGTTAATATCCAGAAACCTTTATGGTTTGAAAGGCCCAAGATCAGTAATATAACTTAAAAATATTTGATGCAGACTTAGGACCCTAAAATAATTCACCCCACACGTCATACTTAGCTTACAAAGATAGAACATTTAAAGCTACTCTCTGATATAGCTGTAAATAAAAATCATAGCAAAGATACAGATATTCCAATTTGTCTAATAAGATTTCTGAAGCAGTATGAATTCATGGTAGCATAGGTGGTACGAAAAATCAAATAAGTAACTTCTAAAGCATTTTAAAAATAAATAAATTGCTAATATTTGTGTCAAAGTAGCTTCTTAAAATTCAGACTCTAAACATCCATAAAAGAAGTGCTACATGTTTAATTATTAAAATCTCACCAAAATCCTGATTTTTTTCCATTTCTAAAAGAGATTTTAATTGGTTTCCAAAAATAATTTACATTTGTCATAGAAAATATTCAAAGATGCTGAAAGCCCATGGGCACGCACTTCTAGAAATGAGTAAACAGCACCATTTCAAATATTTGTTGATCCAAGTTTCACTCTTTTTCAATGCAGAGAAAATTAATTCTTATGAAAATTCTTTTATAAACATGAACTCCACAACCAGCTTTTTTCCACTTAATGATGTTTCATTACCAGGTTCGTCCTGGTCTGCACCCGCTGAAATGAACCCAGAGCCAGAAATTTGTATTTCCTGTCACAGCCTGATTTGATCTGCAGTTGCACACTGAGAATTCTGTCTTCTGTCAGTGAAAGTTCTCAAGACTAAGGCAAGAAAAACGTGCCACTGAAGTAGTTTCCAGGCAGTGATTCCCAGAAGCTTGTTTGTGTGTGTGGTAGGAGAAGAGAAAACTCTTTGCAGCCTCTCACTTCCCTTCACAACCAATGCTTTGCTCTGCTTTGGAGGGGATACTGGGGAACTTAGGGCAATACCCAGTATTCCACATTACCTAAGTGTTTAGAGGCAAACCACGCGGTACTGAGATTGAGCCCAGGTTCCCACAGCTTTCCACGTGATCTAGCCCTTTAAATTACCTCTCCAGTTCTGTTTTGCTTCTTGCAGGAACCCAGGAGCTCAAAGCCTTCCTGGTATTTAGGAACTTTCGGGAAAACCTCCCTTCATTTAAGTGCACTGAACATGCTGTTCTATGGTGACCCATAACTCACCTCTCGAGCCCTGGGTGACGGTCAACAGGAGCTCTTCAGAAAGCAGATACTCAGCAAGAGAACCTGCGCCTTGAGGCTCCTTTGGTCCTCAGACCTACATTTGTTCCAACTGCAAATACATCATGCTATTGGACAGGGACTATGGCAACAACCCCATACCATACAGCCTGCTTCTGGCATTCCTGCCTCTGCCATGCTAAGGCCTTGAAGAGGGACTGTCCTAGAGCAGGCCTAAGCTGCTGTAGTCCCCGGGGCAGATGCTCCATCTGAGCAATGCTCTCCTCGAGCAGCAGAGCACAGGACGCTCTGAACACACAGCTTCGAGGAAGTGGTTGCTTTGCAAAACTCCCACTGTTCAGCTAGAGAGTTTCTACAGTGGGGGCCTAGGGTAGGAGGAAGGGGGTTTCTGGGAGAAACTTCTTTTCCAGGAAACAAACAGGACAAAACATTAGAAGTCACCTGGAGCCAGAGCACAGCTATAGGGTGTTTGCCTTGCATGCGGCCGATCCGGGTTCGATTCCTCCCTCCCTCTCGGAGAGCCCAGCAAGCTACCAAGAGTATCCCGTCCGCACAGCAGAGTCTGGCAAGCTCTCTGTGGCATATTTGATATGCCAAAAACAGTAACAACAAGTCTCACAATGGAGACATTCCTGGTGCCTAGTTGAGCAACAGTGGTACAGTGCAACAGTGCTATATTGTTTGTATCATGCATGCTTACTGGAAAATATAAGAAAGCAGAACTGAGTAGAAAAATCATTCAAAACTCTCCACTCAGGTACTTCATTAATACCCGTGGTATCTGACTATCTTCCTCATTGTATGTGGAAAATGCACCAGGACGAAAGACCAGGACATAAGCCTCTTTCTACCTAATCCTAGGAAGACTGTCCTTCTCCGTCACTCCAGATTTTACCTAATATAAACAAAGTGAATAAGCAAACACAACACAACCAAAATAACTCTCTGATTGAGATAAAATATAATATGGCTACCAAAAGGGAAGAGAATGGGAGAAGTATGAAGACAGAAAACCAATTTTGTCTCCAGGACTTTGCTGATGAGAGTAGCAAGTTACCCATACTGAGGTGTGAGGGTGGTCTCCCAAAATGTGTTTAGTATTGCAAACCTGTACACTAAAACAACAACGAACAAATCAATATTCCTCTCAGTTGAGAAGAGACTTCCTGGGTGTGAGTTGCCTTCAAGACTCCACAAGTTTTTCTCAGCAAGCCCCCAACTGTGGACAGCTGTTGGACCTGGATTTCGGTCTCTTTACCAGCAACACTGAAAGGCAGAATCATCTCCAGACACCCTGAATCAATTCCTACTGCTAGCACATCTGAACAGGAACTTGTGTGGGGGTCCTCAAAACTGTGCACTCTGTCAACTCTCTAGTTGAGGAGATGCTGAAGGAAACGCAGATGCCTTGGGCCTTTGGCGAGGTACATGAGATGTGTCTCTTCTAGAGTCCCACGGGACACTATAAGCCAAAACAGTGATGTATTAAGGCTTGCTGATGATGGGCTGGGGAGATACCACAGAGAAGGGAGGTCACACTTTGCATGTGTGAAGCCCTAGTGGAGGCCCAGTGCTACCCAGACCCTTCCCACTGCCAGACTCAAGCAGCACTACAATATCACCGTGTCTGAGCTTAGAAACTCAGGCCTAAAACACTAGGTCAAACGATGTCCAGAGTATGGGCTCCCTGAGCATTGGTGGGGAGGTCTTCATTTAAAAAAATTTTTTTAAATAGGATCCAAGAGATATTAGAGTGGCTAGGGGACACAATTACTGTGCACCAGACCCAGGTTCTATTCCTGCCACTACATGATTCTCTGCTCACTACCAGACCCCACCCTGGAGCCCCTCAGCACCTGTGACCCAGGTCTCCCCAGCTCATAGGGCCAGAGCAGCGCAGCATCCTCAGGCCTTTGCACTGAACCTCCTGCCCCAATTGGGCATGGATCGTTAGTGGGATCCTGAACCTCCTAAACACCCCTTGGGAGGCCCTCCCAGACAATGAAAGTGTTAAAAAAAAAGGGGGGGATGCCATTTGGTGATTGAGGAGAAAATGCTATGGGGAGGGACTCTGTCACAGCCTGGGTATCAGTCACAGCAAGACAGGAAGCCACAGCCAGGCCTACCACTCTGGTTCTGTGCGGTTCTGTGACCCAGGGCACATCAGTGGGGAGATCCACGTCTCCCCCCATGGTTGTTATAACAGTCAAAATGGGATTATACATGGGATTATAGCAGTAATGACTGCAGAGCACTCAAAGATGGATATTAATTATAAATAGCATAAATAATAGATTTTTTCAAAGGGATTTCAGCTAGTGAATTATAGAGGGGGAAAAAAATAAGTTGACACTATTCAACCATAACAAAAAAGATGAAATCTTGCCACTTGGCAGAACAGGAATGAAGTTGGAGGAGATTATGTTTAGTGAAATCCAAAGAAGAAAATGGAAAATTTCATTTCACATGTGTGGTATATAGAGAAATATGTCACCCAAGTGAATTAAACATAAATAAGTAAACAAACCATTAAACAATATGACTAAATTAGTGGTTCTCAGAAGGAAAAAGGAAAAGGGATGGTGGGTAAATTAGGTGAAAAGGGGTCAATTGTATAATGAAAGAGAGAGAGGAATTCAAATGGTGGGCTTGAGGTTATGTGTACAGGATGCCTTGTGCATCAACAGATTGTTACTTGAACAAAAAATATTCTCTAAAACACAAGGAGTCTGGGTGTGTTGGAGTGACAGTACAGTGGATAGGGGGCTGACACTGATTCGATTCCCAGCATCCCATATGGTTCCCCAAGCACTGCCAGGAGAGTGCAGAGCCAGGAGTACCTCCTGAGCATTGCCAGGTATCACCCCAAAAAACACAAAAAACAAACAAACAAAAAAAACACACAAAAAGTCTTCATATGTGAACACTGATATTTGCTTAATAAAATATGTAGTCAATATGATAAAAATAATTTACTTTGCAAGGATTCAGTTTGTCACTACATATTTATTGGCATCTAATGTGCCAGTCATGGTATAAGAACTTGCTGACAGAATAAACAAATCAATCTTTGCCCTCAAAAGCCTTACATTTTTATGGACCACAGATGATTTAACTAATACCATCACACTTAGAGTGCGAGACAGAGATATAGATGTGGACGTTAAGTGTATACTTGGATAACTTCCACCTACCATGGAGATAAAACAGGAGAATCCAATAGCAGAGAACTGGCATGGGGAGATTGTAACCAAATAGAAGCTTCTGCAAAAAGAGACATTTGAGCAGAGCCTGGAATGAAGAGAAAGCAGCCAGGTGTTAAGATCTGGAACAAGGACAGACCAAACTAGAACTAGTAGAGCAGAGAGGCTCTGGAAGGGGCAAGGAGAGAAACAGGGCTGGTCTGACCAGAACATTGTGAGGGAGGGTAAGATAAAGGCAGATCCACTGGGAAGGGCGGGCTGCAACCAGGTCATTTGGAACAGGGGACGACCCATGTTTTTCATAAAGGGCCACACACACCCCAAACGTTTTCAGCTTTGGGGGTGAAAGCTGAAATCTCCCTTGTGGCTCCTTGGCTCTGCCCTTGGAGTGACAAAGCAGACAGTTTATACATTACTGAGTGGTATGAGTTGCAGCAGAATCCTTTTAACCAGAAATGGGGAGACAGTAGGGGCCTCATTAGCTCAAGGGCACTAGTTCATTGACATGATTCAGACACTTGCAGTCCTAAGAGAGGCCTAGTTGGTTTCTAAGTGACTGGTTGGTTGTTCTTTGGTGCCCGGGATCCCAAGCATAGGGGATTAAGCTGTGGAGCCAAAGGACCTAATTGGTACTTTCTGAGAATGTGAAAGTGGAGAATGAACATGGCAGACAACAGTAGGATCAGGGACATGGGGAGGCTGCTATGGAGATGCTCCAGGCGGGGAGGATGGCGACCCACAAGCAGAGCCGCAGAGTCTCCCAGACAGGGACATGTGCTGAAGGAGTATTGAATTAGACCCAAGCAGATTACCTAAAATTAGATGAGGCAGATGACAGAAGGAGAGGAATCAAGGATGGTGTCTGGGCTTGGGGCTCTAACCAGGAAGGAAGCCACTGCATGGACTGAGATGAGAAACAACTGGGGAGATGTGTCACTGTCACTGTCACTGTCCTCCCGTTGTTCATCGATTTGCTCAAGCGGGCCCAGTAACAATGTAAGACTTGTTACTGTTTTTGGCATATCGAATACGTCACGGGGAGCTTGCTAGGCTCTCTGAGGGGGGCGGAGGAATCGAACTCAGGTTGGCCATGTTGGCTGCATGCAAGGCAAACGCCCTACCCACTGTGCTATTGCTCCAGCCCTGGGGAGATGTGTAGTTAGAAGAAAACAATAGTTCCACTTGCAATGCCACTCTGAAGCCCAGGAGGGACACCAAGAGAACCCACGCAGCAGTTTGGTAGAGGAAGGAGCTCAGAATTATTAGGGTTCAGGGTATGCAGTCTCCGCATAGCCCTGGAAGGAGATGATGATGGCAGGAAGACCAACGGTAGAACCCTCTTGGGGGAAGAAGAGCAAGGCTTGGAGATGCAGGGAGGACACTAAAGGAAAAGATAGCGCTCCAGAAATAACTCCTTTCTCAAGAACAGCATGGTGATCCTGGGTCCGGTGCTCCCAAGGTGTTTGCTCCAAAGCTTTCTCTGTGGGATTCACGAGAGGAGTCCCATTGCTCTTGAGCCACCCAGAGCATTTTTTAAAAAGGTGATTTCAACCCACAAAAAAAGGCAAAAATTCAATTTACCCTCTACCCCTTGGCAACAAATCAATATGTACTGAGTATAACCATGACTCAACTGTATGCTAAGAAATCACTGAAGGCAATTTTGCAAAGTGTCTTAAATTAAACAGCCTACATTTAGAGGTGGGAAAAGCTGCAAATAATTGTCCTTTACTTGCAGAGCTGTTGCAGAGAAAGTGGGCAAGGGAGTTTTTGATTGTGCCTATTAGAAACCAAGAAGTAGAATAATAAAGCCCATCAGTCAAAAAATCCACAGGAACCTCTTTTTAGACAAAGTGTTTGTTTGTTTGTTTGTTTGTTTGAGTGGGCACAGTGGGTAGGGCTCATGGCTGACTCATGAGTCTGTGATTAGGGTTCACTCCTGGTGATGCCCGAGGGAGCCATATGAGGTACAAGGAGTCTAACTGCGATCAGTTGAGTGCAAGGCAAGGTTCTTACCTCTGTACTATCTCTCAGGCTTCGGTAATGCCTTGGGGTTTTAATTTGGTTTTCAATTTCAAGCACCAGTTAGATTTTTTGTTTTTGTTGTTGGTTTGTTGTTTGAGCCAATGTATCAGGGGTTACTCCTGGTGTTGCCCTGGGACAATATACAGTGCCAGGGATTAAACCTAGGTCAGCTGCATGCAAGGCAAATGCCCTAACTGCTATAATATTATTCCAGCCCTACTTAGATTTTTTTTTTTAAACTCTAGATGGGCTGGAGCGATAGCACAGTGGGTAGGGCGTTTGCCTTGCACGCAGCTGACCCAGGTTTGATTCTTCCGCCCCTCTCGGAGAGCCTGGCAATCTACCAAGAGTACCCCGCCTGCCTAGCAAACTACCCATCACAAACACGATATGCTAAAAACAGTAACAGCAAGTCTCACTAGTCTCACAATGGAGACGTTACTGGGTCTGCTCGAACAAATCAATGAACAACGGGAGGATAGTGCAGTGCTACAGTGCTAACTCTAGATGAAAAGAAACATGCCTTAATTTGAGCTGTTTCTCCTTCATTTTCCCTTACCAGTTTTAGAAAAGAGGGGTGGTAACAGGAAGTAAGGAGCCCAGGGAAAGGAAGGAAGAGCAGAGGGCTTAGGTGAACCTCCAGAATGTCAGGGGGTGTCATCTTCCACTTTTTGCAGACAGAGAATGCAACCTTCTACCCCACCTCACCCCCATCCCCACTCCCAGGCTTGTATCTGGCCTATTATAGGCCACTTATAATCATTCCTGATGAGCATTCCAAAGACTGCTCTTTTAGGCCCAATTTGGCTCTTGGCCCTGGTTTCGCTGCCTCTTGCCAGCTCTCAGTCTCCCTTTCTCACTTCAGTGCCTTCCCTGGCTAGTCTCTCCCTCCTGCCGGATGGAAAAGCGGGTTAGGCCTTTGGAGGCCTGTAGGTATGTGGGAGCACCTGTAAAAGGGACCGTAAAGCTTCACTTCAGACTCTGAGTCCA
The DNA here is from genome assembly GCA_028565675.1 of Sorex palustris. Lineage (NCBI taxonomy): Eukaryota > Metazoa > Chordata > Mammalia > Eulipotyphla > Soricidae > Sorex > Sorex palustris. The sequence continues at coordinate 1,526 of JAOXYA010146522.1, read as the reverse complement.
GCCTGGCTCCCCCAGGGAGCCATGAGCTCAAAATAGCCTGAGGCTTGTCAATGAAGTAGAACCATTACAGCCACTTCTGCTAAGGCCTGCACAGGGCTGGATACCCCATGCCAGCCAGCGCTGCTTGTTTTTCCAGCCGCACCTGCGGGAGGCCAGCACCCCCACCCCACTCTGCGGGGGATGAATCATGGCATTTCTGCTCTCCAGCTTCCTGGTCTCCTGCGAAGGTACATCTTGTCCTCTTCTGGACTGTCACTTGGCATTTCTCCTGGAGGATGTGGATTTTGAGGTGCATTTCCAAAGGAATGTCATGCCACTCTTGAAAGGGCCCTAACTTGGCATCTTACTCACCCGCTGTCAGGCTAAATCCCTTTCTTCTCCATAACTCTGGCTCTTCCCCAAGCCCAGGACTCCAGGACACTCACCCACCTGGTTTGGCTGGCCAGCCGGGTTCTAGAAATCAGGCGGGTATATTAGCCAACCTATCATAGTTTCTGAATGCTTCCAAAGTGTTACTTGTTCTGTAAAATACTTACAGGTAGGCATGCGAGATGCATTGGAGTGCCAATGAATAAATGGGATTTCGGGGCAATTCCATTTGTCCTGGAAGATGTGGAACAGGGGAAAGAGTTTCTCAAGGTCTAGAGGTGAAATCCAAGAATGGGAAAGGTCCAGAGCACAGTGGGGAGAGGCAGCCTGGGTCACGTCTGGGAGCTGGGGTGCAGGAGGCTTCTGTCTTGGTGTCCGGCCTACTCTGGGCCCCCTTGGTGACTATTGATCATGTGCATCAACAAGTGGTTACAGCACGGGGTGTGCATTGACTAGACCTTCCACAAGATCTCAACTTAAGTGGCCCACAAGCAGACCAGACACATGGGTAAATGCTTCTGAATGCCGAACCTGTGCCCATTCAACATGTGGGTGACACTCAGGGCCCAGAGGCAAGGCTCAGGGAGAGGCCCAGGCGCCTTTGACACCAGCCACTACTTTGTCAGTGACTTGGCATTATGTGTATGAGCCTGGAATTTAATTACCATCTACTTAAGTGTTTCAGAGGGAAAATGAGCTCCAAACAATTTAATTACGAATTAACTTTGGAAATCTAAAAAATCCACTCTTACAGAGAATCTACCGATGACAAGAGGGCGCGTTTGCTAGAACCTGGGGACAAGGGAGGCTTTGCCCAAGAAACTAAAGGGGACAAAGGAGATGGCCCCAGGTGTAGAACACACACCTAACATGTTGAAGGCCCCAAGTTCAATCTCTGTCACTGCATTACCACCACCACCACCCCCGTCCCACCAGTGCACTGGGTTTACATGCCAGGCTGAGCATCAGCAGAAATGATCCAGGCTCCTGGGCACTCAGACGGTTATTGCTCTAAAAATTGTTGTAGGCAGGTAGACAGGGAAGGCCCCCTCACGAGGCAATGACAAAAGCCAGCCCTGAAGAAAATAGGAAAACAGGAACTAAGGCTTGATAAGACCCTCACCTGGCTCCAGCAACAGACCCAAAGAAGCTCCTCT
>JAOXYA010146513.1:0-10009 GCA_028565675.1 Sorex palustris | reverse complement strand
AAGTCTCACAATGGAGATGTTACTGGGCCCGCTCGAGCAAATCGATGAACAACGGGAGGACAGTGCTATACAGTGCTGTATCAAAGTTGAAAAACTTGAACAGTGAACCTTTATATTCCCAACTGGATTGCTATACTAATTTTCTTTACTACCTATTTATTCACACTATCTTTTTTATATTTATCATTATTCAATTTATATCATCTATGCGTTTTAGAGTAAATTGTAAATCAAGTATCCTCTTCTGTTATAATTTCAGCATACATATAATGAACTGGGGCCTATATTTATTTGTAGTTATTTCTCTAAAGCTTTTATCTCAAAATTTCCCCAATATACAAGAAGAACAAACAAGACTTTGAACTCATTAGTGATAGCTTGCTTATATAGTTTATGTTTATTCAATAAATAGAAATTAACAGATCATGATCCTTATTTATTTGACAGAAAAGTATTTAGACAACCAAACTTTTACCATGACAGATATGCAATGGTAATTAAATTTTCACTTGAGGTGTCTTGTGTCTATGTCCACTAACCAAGCATCAACATTGGACTTAAATTTATGTGAGGCTGTGTTTAGATTTTATCTTACCCATAGGTGCTAATGTTGTCACTATCTCTATTTTCCTCTCTGCTTGTAACCATTTATTTTATTCAGTTTATAACCATTCTCACAACTTGAGAAATCCCATTTTTTACGTCTTAGAGGAGTTTAGTTCAATATAAGAATATGTTTAGGGGCTGGAGCCATAGTACAGTGAATCGGGGGTTTGCCTTGCACGTGGCAGACTCAGATTCAATTCCCAGCATCCCATATGAGTAATTCCTGAGTGCAGAACCAGGAGTAACCCCTGTGCATCGCTGGGTATGACCCCCAAAAGCAATATATATATATATATATATATTAGTTTAGTTCAATATAAGAAGATTGCACATGGCCAGATTAATATTACAGTGGGTATGCCATTGACCTTACATGTGGTAGACCTGGGTTCAATCCCCAGCATCCCATATGGTCCCCCAAGCACACACCAGAAGTGATTCCTGAGTGCAGAGCCAGGAGTAAACCCTGAGCATCTATGGGTATAACCCAAAAGGCCAAGGCAAAAAAAAAAAAAGAAGAAGAAAATTGTCCCAAAATAAACTTATTAGGTTGAATAATGTTTTGTGAACTCTCCAGTCATAATTCAGGTCTTGTTCACCATGACTCAAGGCAGCTCTCTGATTCAAAGTGTCTTTCAGTCCTTGAGTGGTGGTGAGATGAGGTAACTGTGTACCCCAAGGTCATAATGTCAAGGTCATTGTAAATGAACTACCTAAACTGAAAAAAGTCATTTTCAAAAAATGGAAAGAGGGCCAGAGTGATAGAATAGCAGGTAGGGCATTTCCCTTGCATGTAGCTGACACGGGTTCGATTCCCAGCTCTACTTTGGATCCCGTGCCTGCCAGGAGAGATTTCCAAGTGCAGAGCCAAGTACCAAAGACTAAGTGTGTCCCCAGAGCAAAACAGTAACAGTTTTTAAAAAGGGAAAGATTTTTGTATTCATATCAAAGAAAGAAAAAGCATTATCTTCCTTCATTTAAAATAGAATGATAACATAACTAAATCGAGATTTTCTATCTTAGTTTCAGTAGTGCTACGATTATTAGAAGTTCCGTTCTGAGTACGGCTTTAGTGGATAAGCTCTATTTTAAAGTACTTATTGCCTGAAATTTGTCCCCCTAACCTATAAGGAAAGAAAATGCATGCACACTTGGTAAATTAAGTGGCATGGAGATTTTTTATTCTTTTTGGCTCACACCCAGTGATGCTCAGTGGTTACTCCTTGCTCTGCACTCAGAATCACTCCTGGCGGTGCTCGGGGGACCAGATGGGATGCTGGAAATCGAACCCGGGTTAGTCGCATGCAAGGCAAACACCTTCCCCACTGTACTATCGCTCCTTTGGGGCATAGAGATTTTTTACCTTGTGTTTTTAAGTGGGGGCACACCCAGCGGTTCTCAGGGCGCTTCCCGGCTCTACACCACTCAGAGATCACTCCTGGTACGGCTCAGGGGACCCCAGATGGTGCCAGCGATAGAATCCAGGTACCCTGCATGCAAGTCTTACCCATTGTACTATCTCTAGAGACCTCGCATGAAGATTGTTTGGAGGTTTTTTTTTTTATAAGAGGTTTCTTTTGCGGATTTTGGAAATGTTCTAAAATTAAGGGGAAGAACATTGTACTTGCAATATAGGTTGGTGACTTTAATTAGAAAACTAAAAGAGGAAGATAATCTGAGAGCTGTCAAATTTGAACCTCAAATCACCAAATCGTGGTTACAACACTTGGTCTTGTGACCTTAGGACTAATTAATTATCTTGCAAACTAACAAATGTATTGTGCCCTCTTTGTATAGTAGGCAGAGGCATGTACATTAATATGTCAATGCATTGCAAAACCCATATAGAAATATGTATTTAGATACAATCTTAACAAAGATACACAAAGAATATGTATTGGAGCGATAGCACAGCAGGTAGGGCATTTGCCTTGCACACAGCTGACCCAGGTTCGATTCCTCTGCCCCCCTCGGAGAGCCTGGCAAACTACCGGGAGTACCCCGCCCCCAAGGCAGAACCTGGCAAGTTCCCCGTGGTGTATTCTATATGCCCAAAACAGTTAACAACAAGTCTCACAATGGAGACGTCACTGGTGCCCACTCAAGCAAGTCATGAAAACGGGAGGACAGTGCTACAGTGCTATGAATATGTATATATATATATTTCTTTTGTCCCTCTGCTGTTTGGGCAATAGTGAGAGAAGTGAAACAGTATAAGTAATAGGACAGCAGAGGCCTTTTAAATTTTGTGCTGAAACCCGATTCTTGTGGATCTGGCCCATTTTATGCAAGGCTCCTCTCTTGTAGTAGTTTTAAAAACAGTTTGAATGGAACAGCTGCTATTTACATTACACTGACAACCAGATCCTTCCTTCCCTTGGTTCTGTTTACTGCTTTCTCCTGCTTGCAATGTAACATTGTTATTGGATGTATAGCAATGCTACATCAAAAGAAGTGGCAAGTGAAGACACTCTGATACGTAGTTGAAATGTGTATATCATATCACGAAAGCTCTTTGTGTGAGGACAGAAGAGAGAATGAATAAATGGATCCACGAACTCAAATTCACATGGTGTTCAATTTAAAAAAAAGGCAAATGAGTACTTAACCACTTCCAGCAGGTGCCCTAGGACAACAGGATTAAGAAAAACAGACATTTGTAAGGATTATTTTTTTAAAAAAAGGCATATGAACACGACTAAGTGATTTGACTGATTGGTGTAAATGAACTACTTTGTTTCTGGTGGAACAAAATATCCACATGAACAAAACACAGGTACTATAACCTGCAGTGGAAAGGACGATTAGGGAGAACTGATAAACGGATGAAGGTTTCCTTTTAGTTTCTATTTACCAGATAAACTTGTCATCTTCCCTCTGGAGAGGGATGTAGGTACTCAAAGTTTTTAAGTAAAAAAAAAAAGGTTTAACTCTTTCATTATTCCGATCGTATTGTGCCACCTGAAAAAGCAGGACATGTTTCATGCCTCTTTTTTACACGATCAAGGAACACATGAACACGATGCGTATCCATGAAATAAAATGGATATGTATTTTCAAAAATTAGTATTTAGAACGGAATCCAAGGATCTTTTGTGAATAGGTTTAGTGCTTGGAAACGAATCTTTTAGATTAAAAAAACCTTGGCCTTTGTCATCAAGAAGTATCCTCTCCTCCCCATGAGAATGTGGAAATCACTAAGGGATAGTCAATTTTTTAATGTAATTATTAGTTATTGACTTATATTAAGTACCTTTAAAAAAAAGAAAAAAAGCCTAGCACAATAAAATTACAGATTATGGGAAGGACATGTAAAGGGAATTCGTTTCTTGATTGAGAGGAACTCATTTTTCGTACTCAAAAACAAGAAAAATACTAGAGGAAACTCTCAATAAAATTAAAATTAAAATAATAATCATTAGTTTATGTCAGAAATGAAAAGCTTGGGTTGGAGCAATAGCACAGCAGGTAGAACGTTTGCCTTCCACGCAGCTTACTGGGGTTCGGTTCCCAGCATCCCCTATGGTCCCCTGAGCACTGCCAGGAGTAATTCCTGAGTGCAGAGCCAGGAGTAACCCCTGTGCATCGCTGGATGTGACCCAAAAAGAAAAAAAAAAAGCAGATGGATGGCAGACAAGTCTCCTGGAGGCACTAAGCCAAAGACCTCTGAGGAGTGGCGAATTGGGGTGCTGCCATACCCATTCTCTGGGCATCTGCCTTTTTGTACCCTCCCCCAGGGGCTCTGCAAATTCACTCTTCTGCACCCCAGCCTCTGTTCCCCACCTAATGCTAGACTCTAGGCTGGCAGGTGTTCATTGCCATAGGACCTGATGCTTAATGTCTGCATCCTGTTTCCCAGGACAAGATCCTCTGCTGCTGTCCTCTGGAAAAGGGTGGGATCATCTCAACCAGCCTGGTGGTCACTGTGTGACAGAGGCAGTAACTATTAATAGAAGGTCATGAGACATGGGACACTCAAGCTCCTCACAATGTAACATTACATTGCAATAAAATGGGAAAAGAGGCTCTGTGGACAGATAGCACAGGGGTTAAGGTGCTCACTCTGTGTCCATCGGCCACCAGATGCATCCCTGGCACTGCATAGGGTACAGAGCCAGAAACCGCACCAGAGGGCCTGGCCCACAAAAGGAAAAGAAAAATCAAACCAAAAAGGCTTTTACGTGTGTGAGGCCCTACCACTAGACTCCTGGCATCTAAAAGCAAAATGGCAAAGGAAAAACTAGGCATGTTATAATTCTAGTAGAAATAGGAGAAAAGTTTAAAATCGAATACTAGAAAGATATTTGAGATAAGGGAACTGTGGCGACTAAGCATCTTTGGATGCATGAAAGATGCCCCACATGCATGGGACGTGTCTACCCCGGGTACTGGCCCACTGCGGCCGAGTGAGCCCTGAGTACTGACAGTCTGGTCCCCAAACTAAACAAAACAAAAACCTGGACCACCCACAGGAAATTAGCCAGTCAGGGTTGCAGAGTTATCAGCCAGGAAACGTACTGTATAGCAGCTCAGCTCACACACAGAGTCTGTGAAGCATCTCCCACATAGGTAACCCCCAGCATCTCAGCTCAAACAGTAACTCAGACACATCCACCCAATGTGCCCAGACAGTCCGCCAATTGTCTGGTATGGCCCAGGAGAAGATAACGCTTTCAAACAAATGGAATAGAGCCTCCATCTGGATTCCATGCCCAGCTCTATGTCGGAGGGAATGGAGACAATCACATCTGCTCCCAGACTAACACTCCCTCTGCCTTGGGCTCACAGTTCCACATGAAACACACTTCAGGGGTCCAGTCACCATACAGGGCTCGCTGCCCCAAATGCATCGACCAGTGGTGCAACCTCCTGTGGAAAACCAGGACAACCCCTTGGGGTGACAATGCCCCCCAGCTGAGGCAGCGTCCCTCCCAGGCAGCAACCCCCCATTCACTGCGGCCCCTAGCACATTGTCTTCCCCTTGCTCTCAGACTCCGGAGCTGCAGTGGCAGGACACGCTGTCACCAACATCACACTCCTCTACGGCTTTTCGGGCATCACCAGCCATTCTTGAGGTTCAGCTACTCTGGCGTGGCCTTGGGCAACTGCCATTCGCCCTCCCCAGGAGCCCAGAGTTCCAACTGTGACTCTATCAGACCCTCTGGGAAGTGGAATCAAATCCAATGGGAAGCCCCATGCAGTTTAGGAAGAGGCTCAGTGACCCTCAGGAGGCACAGCTGTGAAGGAACCATGAGAGTGGGCAGGGAGCAGTTCTTGGGAGGGTCTATGCCCGGCATGAAAATTAGGGTGTGGGGGGGATGGAATTAGGTGCCTCCCTGTAGGGTCCCTGCCTTGGCTTATTCTAATTTTTCTTTTCTGGGTCACACCCATTGATGCTCAGGGGTTACTCCTGGCTCTGGACTCAGGAATTACCCCTGGTGGTGCTCAGGGGACCATATGGGATGCTGGGAATCAAACCCGGGTCAGCCGCATGCAACACAAAAAGAGCCAGGAGTAACCCCTGAGCATCGCCAGGTGACCCAAAAAGCAAAAAAAAGAAAAAGAAAATTAGAAGCAAGGGGTCAGAGATAGTACAGTGGGTAGGGCATTTGCCTTACACACAGCTGACCTGGGTTTGATCCCGGGCATTCCATATACCAGTCCCCCAAGGACTACTAGGAGTAGTTCCTAAGTACAGAGCCAGGAATAAGCCCTGAGCACTGCTGGGTGTGCCCCCCCCCAAAAAAATGAAACAGATTTAGAGAAGCAGCAATAGTAGCCTCTGGGCTAGAGCCATAGCTTAGTGGGTAGGGCGTTTGCCTTGCACGTGGCTGGGGTTCGGTCCCCAGAGCATCACCAGAAGTCCTGAGTGCAAAGCTAGTAGTAACCCCTGAGCATCGTTGGGTGTGACCCAAAAGAGCAAAAAAAAAAACAAAAACAGAAAAGCAACACTAGCCTCAACAGCTCAGGAGAGGCCTCACTCACCAAGTCCAGCTTTCTCTCTTCCCCCCAGCTCCTCTCACCGAATCAGAACCTGTTTCCACGGGATAAAAATTCTTGGTTTTTCCCATTGACAACTGCTATTCACTCTCCCGTCTCACATCCCCTGGCCATGCGGTTCCAATTTCCTGCTCATCATCTTTCCGTGGCTACTGCTCAACAAATTTCTCAGGTTGTCTAAGAACATTTTTCTGAAAGGTTTTTAAATCAGATCCCCCACCGGAGCTATACAACAGCGGGTAGGGTGTTTGCCTTGCACACAGCCGACCTGGGTTCGATCCCTGCCATCCCAGATGGTCCCCCAAGCACCGCCAGGAGTAATTCCTGAGTGCAGAGCCAGGAATAACCCCCGAGCACATCACCGGGTGTTATCCAAAAAGCAAAAAAAAAAAAAAAAGAAAATCAGATCCCCAACCCACAAACCAGAACAGCTGATAGGGACTTGGAGATAAGGAGGGAGATGGGGGGGGGGCAGAATCTGAGATGCTGGAATGCATGAAGGCAACCTAAGGTGGGTCAGGCCGGCCGGTATAAATCCACTGCTGGGCAGATAGATGCCAGAGCATCTTCCCCTACAGCCAAGCTGTGCCGTCAGGGCCCAGAGCAGCCAAGCTCTGGGACGGGGGGCCCATGGAGTCTCACTGTGCTCTCCCTCCCTGGGGCTCTTGAGTCTTTCCTAAGAACTCTCCTGGCCTGGAATGGACAATCTGTTTCTGCAAGAAATGAACAGACCTCAGGGGCCGGGTGGTACACAATGGGTAAAGTATTTATTTGCTACATGCACTGCTAACCTGGGTTTTATCCCAGGCACCCCATATGGTCCCCAGAGCACTGCCAGAGTGATCCTGAGCCAGGAGTAAGCCCTGAGCACAGCAACATGTGCCAACCCCACGCACGAGAGAGAGAGAGAGAGAGAGAGAGAGAGAGAGAGAAATGGAGAGACTCGAGTGAAAGTAAATACCTGAGGTTGTGATGGTCAAGTGCTCAAAGCTCCCTCTCTGTCAGAACACAGAACCTTTCCTTTGCTTTTCTCATCAAACACAGTGAAAGTCATCTAATGAAATATCCCAATCCCTGAGGCTGGAGCCACACAGTAGGGCGCTTGCCTTGCAGCACACAGTAGACCCTGGTTAGATCCAACACCATTGATGGTCCCTTGACCCCCACCATGATCTGAACAGAGTTGGGAATCAGCCCTAAAGCACAACCAGAGCCAGGTGTGGCCAAAATCAAAATAAAATAAAACCCAGATCCCTACAGCCTCAGTCAGACAGAAACTTGCTTTCTATAAACTCTTGACCCTCCACCTAATTCCTTTGGCCACTGGGCAAGTAGGTTTGTGGAATTAGGGTGTTTCCCAATATGCACAGGGCAGGGTACCCACGTGGCAGGTGCACAGGGCAGGGTACCCACGTGGAGGAAAGCAGCAGAATCTGCAGCAAGTCTGTCCTCTACACAGCAGTCCTAGAGGGAGGGTCGGGTGGGGGGGTTCCTTCTGCAGGGAGCAGGCTACTCCCAGAGCTTAGGGAAGAGATGCAAGCCCCAGAAATTCTGCACTGGACACTTCTCTTTGGCAAGTATAAGTTATCCAGGGATGGAAGCCAAAGTCAAAACGACTGATTCTCCTTCCATTGGCTGCAAAGGGAGCAGTTAAATGAGATCCACCCCTTCTAAAGGGACAACACCCCTCCCCACCCCCCACGTCCCTTTTCAATGTGGAAGGCCTACTAGGAAAAGGGAAGTCTCTTTCCCAGCTCCCTCCAGAAGCAGAAAGGCCCTGGGCTGGAGCAATAGCACAGTGGGTAGGGCATTTGCCTTGCACATGGCGGACCCAGGTTCGATTCCCAACATTCCTCTAGCACCGCCAGGAGTGATTCCTGAGTATATGAACCAAGTGTAATTCCTGTGCATTGCCAGGTGTGACCCAAAAAAGCCAAAAAAAAAAAAAAAACAGAAGCAGAAAGGCCCTGCATTCAGGACTTAAAAACACAGAATCTGGGGGCTTGGAGCCATAGCACAGCGGGGAGGGCGTTTGCCTTGCATGCAGCTAACCTGAGTTCGATTCCCAGTATCCCATATGGTCCCCTGAGCGCCGCCAGGAGTAATTCCTGAGTGCAGAGCCAGGAATAAGCCCTGTGCATTGCTGGGTGTGACCCAAAAAAAACAAAAAACAAAAAAAAAATCTGAGAATCTGAGAATGCTGAGGAGGTGAGCACAGGCCACAGGGTGGCACTTAGCTCAAGGACTACCACAAAAGCCTCAAGTAGGCACAGCTGGCCTGGGGACTGGGAAAAGGGAACCCAGAGTCCTCCTAGGAGAACCAGCCCAAATGCCCATTGGAAGCAGGTTCCTGGGGGGATCAATGAGGTGACTGGCTCACAGGCCACATGGCTGGAAGGGAAGCAGCTTCACCCCTCCTCCTCCTCCTCCCCTTTGCCCCGCCCACCCGATTGCCCCCCCCCCTCCTCCCTACCTTCTCAGTGTGGTCTGGGGGAAGGGAGTTTGCTTTGAAAAGGCAAGACCTGAGTTGGATCCCCAGCACCCCTTAGATACCAGGAGAGCTCTTCCTTAGGAAAGGCTCCTAAATCCCAAGAAGGGAGAGCACAGTGAGGCCCGAGGGGCTCTGCTCCAGTGCTCAGCTGCCCTGGGCCCTGACAGCACACCTATGGTGGCTGTAAGAAAAAATTCTCAGCAACTGGAGCAATAGCACAGCGGGTAGAATGTTTGCCTTGCATGTGGCCAACCCGGGTTCAATCCCAGGCACCTATATGTTCCCTGGAGCATCGCCATGAGTAATTCCTGAGTGCAGAGCCAGGAGTGGCCCCTGAGCAAGTGCCTCCAGGTGGGGTCCAAATAGTGATAAACAAATAAATAGGGCACCATAGAGCATTTTTGGGGGAACTGGAGGTCAGCAGCCCTGGCCTCTTGGTCTCAGCTCTCCGTCCACTCCTAGCAGGGAAAGATCAAACGACTTTCACAGGGGCTGAAGCTATAGCATAACAGGTAGGGCGTTTGCCTTGCACAAGGTCGACCTGGGTTCGATCCCCAGCATCCCATATGGTACCCCAAGAACAGCCAGGAGTAATTCCTGAGTGTATGGGCCAGGAGTAAACCCTGAGCACCACCGGGTGTGACCCGAAAAGCAAAAAGATAAATAAAAGAGAAAGAAATGTCTCTCACAGTTGCCATTATACCTTCAAGGTAGGCCCCAACCTCGGGGGAGGTGGGGTTTTTGTATAAAAACTGCCCCAAACTCCCAAAACAAATAACATGGTTCCTTTCAAAGGGGAACAAAGGCTTTCCTCCCTGCCAACTCCCGAACATGACACAGGCCGGCTGCGATAGCACAGCGGTAGGGCGTTTGCCTTGCACGCAGCCAACATGGCCGACCCGAGTTCGATTC
>JAOXYA010146499.1:0-10009 GCA_028565675.1 Sorex palustris | reverse complement strand
AAGGCGCCATGAGGCTGCTGATGCACTCGCCTCACAGGTACAGATTGACCTGCTGGCGGCACCATACCCCCTGTGATGAGAACTTTTAAGATGTTCTTTTTTGTTCAGTTTGGTTTGTTTTGGGGGCCACACCCAGTGATGTTCAGGGGTTACTTCTGGCTCTGCACTCAGGAATCACTTCTGGCAATGCTCGGAAGACCATATGGGATGCAGAGGAAAGAACCGAGTTGGCCGTGTACAAACCAAGTGCTCTCCCCACTGTACTAACTCTCCAGCTCCTTATGATGTTCAGATGCATGATATAGTATGTTATCTATTGTCTCCGTGCTCTCCATGATACCAGCAGATTGCATTCCCAGCCTTGCAGTTCGATCTCCCAGGGAACCGATACGGTCCCCTGAGCACCATAGGAACTGACTTCTGAGCAAGAGTCAAGAACAGCCCCGAATTTCAGGGAACTTCTCTTCTTTCTTGCTGTAAATGGCCTTGCCCAGCTTCCCTTGGTGTAACTCCTTCTCTTATGATGTCATTGCTGTCCTGGATGTCATCCTGCAGCTCCAGTGACTGTACCGCCAGCCTCATGCTAGCTAAGAAGTCACATGCCCCCCACAGGTACTCTGTGCCAGTGCTGTCAGCTAGCCCATGCCAACAGAGACCTTGCCCTCCCACTAGATCTGTCTCCTGCCCAAGGAGACAAACTCCCACTAGAATGACAAGAATGCCCAAGAGCCGCATCCGGGAAAGGTCACTTCCAGCACCTTGTGAGCTTCCCGCAAGACTTTTCTCTGCCACCCCTCCCCCCCTCAGAGAAGGGCAGGGGAGCAGGGTACTGACCACAGAGCGGCTCAGGCACACACACGGCCCCAGATGCCCCTCCACCTCTCCTCCCGGCCCAGCGCCCATCCCCGCTGCTGCTACTGCAGCATTTGTAACCGCCTGCAAAGACCTCCCCTGCCCGCCGCCTCTGACAATAACAGAGGCTGATTACAAATGGCTTCAGACTGGAGGGAGAGCGCTGGTCTTCATTAAGGTTTATTTGTGACTGGTTTCGGAGAGGAGGGAAAGAATGCCGATGGTAATTAGGCCTCCTAATTGCGGTAGTCACTGATTGCCTGTATTAAAGACATTTGAGGAGGTAGAGCAATTAGAGCTCGGAAAATATTTAAAAACAAAGTGAAGAGAGGTCTCAAAGCGCAAGGACACAGAGAGATGGGCAGGACCCCTGCCACCAGCCCCCCCAGTCTGAGGCTCCCCCACCCCCACCCCTGCATCCCTGGATGTCTGATCTGCTTTCCCATCTGGGGCAGGCACTTTCGGGCCCAAGGAAAAAGAGGCGGTGTCTCCCCTGGAAGGGGAGAGGTAAGTTTGCAAACAGGACGATAACTGGCAAACACACACGTGTGTGTGTGTCTGTGTGTGTGTGTGTGTCTGTGTGTGTGTGCGCGCGCGCAGACACACACAAACCTGCTCATTCCAGACCACATGCTACAGTGCAGTTCCCCTTCTAAGGATGAAGAGCCGGGTATAATGGATCAGGCCAGGGGCTTAGAGCAGTATTTCACAACAGTGACCCCCAGTCTCATGCCCTGGCCCCTCATGTATGTGATATTCATCTCCTTGGAATATTCTAGAGGTTCATGGTTGGGGGGGGTAGAGCATGGGGAATATGTCAGTCAGTTGAGAAATGCTACTGGCAAGCATGTGGTTACGAGTTCTAATCCCCGGCATCCCACATGTGCCCATTGGGATCTGGGAAGCTCTCTGGTTTGAACCTGAAAGTCCTGTTTGTCTCCGTCACAAGTGATTTCCAGTCTCGCCACAGCCAGGTAAAAGTCAACGCCGCAATAAAAGGGATGTGACCCCCTCTCAGTAAGCACCATGACTTCAAAGCACACAGGGGCATGTAAGCACCATGCCAGGAAGTGTGGCTGCTGGGTGTACCATGTGCAAAGACCACATGGACCCCCAGGGAGCACTGCAAGCAGAGCAGCATCTCTCCACCAGGCCCACAAGTGCAACCGGGTGTGAGCACAGATCTAGGACTAACCCCAAGTACTGCCAGGCGGGGGCCAAAAGACAAAATGAATAATCAATAGATAACTTGATTTAAATTGTTCTTGAAAAAAGAAAAGCACATGCTCTCATTCACCCTGAGTTACTCCTTGACATAGCCAGGATCTGGGCACAAACTCTCCACCCTCTCCCAGGGGCTCCCCTTGAAGGCGCTCTTAGAAGTTCTTAGCACCCTCCAACCAAGATCAGGGCCCAAGGTCATCCATCGAGCCCTGCAATTTGACCTTGAAGATTTTGAACCAGGCTCATCACTCGGTCCCAGTCTCCAAGCGCCAACAAACTTCACACATGCTCACGGACTTGAACAGGGAGATGAGCTCCAGAGGGAGGAGATTTGGGTCTGTTGTCTGTCCTGCTAGCACCCTGGTACTTAGCAGAGCAGCATGTACTAGGTGCTCAGTTAAGTAGCTACCACACTTTCCTTGATCCAGCCCAAAACACCACCTCTCTACAGAGGGGCATCTCTGTGGACCCACCGCTTTCTTGCTTACCAGAAATGCCTCCATGGGGACTGGAGAAAAAGTACAGTGGGCAAGGCACTTGCCTTGCATGTTCGATCCCCAGCATCTTCATACAGTCCCCTGAGCACTGCCAGGATTAATTTCTGAGTGCAGAGCCAGGAGTAACTCCCGAGTGTTGCTGGGTGTGACCCAAATACCGGGAGGAAAGGAAGGAAGAAAATAAATGCATCTATTGCATATCTCATGGACAATTACTACTATTAGCAATTGGACTGGAGTGATAGCATAGCGGGTAGGGCATTTGCCTTACATGCGGCCAACCTGGGTTCGATTCGTCCGCCCCTCTGGGAAAGCCCTACAAGCTACCAAGAGTATTCTGCCCACACAGCAAAGCCTGGCAAGTTCCCCGTGGCGTATTTGCTGTGCCAAAAACAGTAACAAGTCTCACCATGGAGACAGTACTGGTGCCCTCTTGAGCAGATCGATGAACAGGATGACAGTGCTACCGTGGTATAGAAGGCACACCCAGCAGTGCTGAGAGCTTACTCCTAGCTCTGCACTCAGTGATCACTCCTGGTAAGACCAGGGGACCGTGCCAGAGCTCAAACCCAGGTCCGGCGTATGCAAGGCCAATGCCTTTCCCACTGTCCTATCACTCCTGCCCACAGTCTATCATTCTTTGTAGACTCATACCTCGGTTCTGCCCCACCCGAGAAGCCCCTCCGCCCCTCGGGGAGCACAGGTGTTGGCTTTTCTGCAGCCTGACTTCTAAGAGGGCTCCCTTCCATGGCCTGGACTTGGGCCAGTCCCGAGAGGAGGGCCCCCACCCACGCCGGGGTCAGCAAGGAGGCTTTGTCTCCCCACACCGGGCTCTGTCCATCAGCAACAGGCGCAAACTTTATTTTCGTCTCGTAATTGGCGCTGGCTCCCCAAGAGAACCACAGGGCCCTTAAGTCAGAGATGCTAATTGCTTGCTCACCTGCTCTGTGGCAGCAGGCTTGGCTCAGGGTTTTTCTGAAGGCCCAGGAGGGGGCCGATTCCTGTGCCAACCTCTGTACTGTCTGGGAGGGAGAGAGGGGGAGATGTGGAGACCAGAGGGGCGGAGAGTGTCTGTCAGGGAGGGGCAGGTGACAAGGAAACAGGTTCGTTGGTGGGGTGGTTGCTGGTAAATGTACAAACCACAAAGAGACCTGGAACTGGTCCTGGATCGGGCCCTTCTGTGGTTCATGGAAGATAAATTCCATCCTTACTGAGTAGCAGGCCCAGGAGCTGTTCTTAACGTTTGGTGCACTTTACTGCGTTTATTTTTCTTTTAAGTTTTTTGGGGGTCACAATCGAGCGGCAATGTTTAGGGATTACTCCTGGCTCTGCGCTCACTTGAGGGACCCTCTGGGATGCCGGGGATGGAACACCAGTTCGGCCACTGCATTGATTTTGTGTCCACCGCCTGGATTGAAGCAGGAGGAGTTTTATGACCATCCAGCTTCATTCAAGAGAAAAGTGCCATCTAAGGAAAGAAGCTACCAGAGTTTTACTCATTGATTTCTCCAGCACAGATTCCTGAAGACCGTCTTGTGGTGGCCCAGAACTGGACACTCAAAAGTTCTGAGGCTGGAGAGATAGTACAGTAGGGAAGACATTGGCCTTGCACACGGCCGACCTGGGTTCCAAGCCCGGTATCCCATCTGGTCCCCCGAGCCCTGCCAGGTGTGATTCCTGAGTGAGAGCCAGGAGTAACCTCTGAGCATTGCTGGCTATGCCCCATTCCCACCCCTCAACACCCCTCACTCTGGCCCCCCAAGAAATAAAAAATTCTCCCGAGAGGTGGGGTAGAAAGTGGCGGTTGCAAGTGAGTAATGAGGTTTGAAGTCACTGCAGTGTGCGTGTAATGGGATTGCGGAGTGGTGATGAGGCCTCTTCAGAGATGCAACACCACAAAATTGTAATGTCATCCATCTGCATGGTCTGCGTCGCACACCTGCCTCTCCGTCTAGCAAACACAAATGCAGAGACCTCTGCGTGACTCAGTTTAGTCCGCTCCTGGCGGTGTTGGAAAGAGCTGAGGGGAGCAGGTGCCTGCTCCTTCCTGCCCACATCCCAAACGCATGGACCCGTGGGCTTTTGTGGCCTCCAAAAGGGAATGCCCATCTGTTTCCTGAGGCAAAGATCTGGACCTCAGCTATCCCTGAATCACTTCCTAAGCTCAAGTAGGAAAAAAGGGGAAGGAAAGGAAGGCCTTTGCCTGTAATTGCATCTGAATTATTCACAGCCTGTTAGGCACTGCATTGTCTCCTCAGCTGCAGAGGAATTGGTGTGACTGTTCCCACCGATGCTTGAGAAATCAAGTTGAACTGGGTGCTGAGGAGATATGGCCCTGCCCTCTCCCAGCCCAGCCCAGGAACACCTCCCAGAGGATGGTTTTCCCTGATGTCTTAGTCCTCCTCCCACGAAGTCCCGCCAAGGCTTGGGTGTGAGAAGGAGAGTTACCTTTGCAGTGAGCGACCTCATTTAAGCCAGAGAGACAAAGCAGGGAACTGATTGACCAAAGCAACTAATGACCCTTCATTGACCAAAGCGACTAATGGACTAATGACCCTTCATTGACCAAAGTGACAAATGACCCTTCTTTGACCAAAGTGATTAACAACCTTCATTGACCAAAGTAATGACTAATCACCCTTCAGAAGACCCAGCTGCACCCACCTTCATGGACAAGAAAACAGGAGCCCTGGGGGCCTCCTCCCATTCCTGAGAACTATAAACTCCCCTTTACACACACGTACACACACACACACACACACACCACATGTGCACATACACACACGTCTCTACATCCTGCATGTCTAACACATAAAAAGAAAAGAACACATAAACTCTGCAGGCCCAACACACACACACACACACACACACACACACACACGCCCTGCATTACTAGCACACTGCAGCCCAACATGCACATTCATATATACACACACTGTACAACACACACACCCTGCATTCATACACACTCATACACACACACTGTACATCCAACAAATACTCACATACATTCACATACTCACACACCCTGCATTCCCAGCACACTGCAGCCCAACATACATACTCATACACACACACACACACACACACACACACACACACACTTCCTGTTTGGTGGTACTTTCTTTTCCCAGATGTTTCCATCGATGAAGGGACTGTAGAGATAGCACTGGGGTTAAGACGCTTGCCTTGCACTGTATATCGTCCCCAAGTTGCTCCAGGAGTCACTCCTAAGCACAGAGGCTGGAATGGCCGCCGAGCAGCCACTCTGGGTATGGTCTAACACCCCCTACAGCCTGAAAGAGCCCCTCACTATGGCTGAGTGTGGCCCCCAAATCCTCCCGACTCCAAATAAAAGAAAAAATAAGACAGAATGAGCAGGCCAGCCAGGACAAACAGCTAGTGTGTTGGTGTCCATGGGTACATTCTTTAGCACAACAGGGGATGACCTCAAGGAACTCAGCTTTCAGAGCAAGACAAAGGTCAAGAAGAGAGGTGGGGCTCTAGCGATAACACAGCTGGTAGGGTGTTTGCCTTGCGTTTGGCCGACCCGGGTTCGATCCTCAGCATCCCATATGGCCCCCTGAGCACCTCCAGGAGTAATTCCTGAGTCCTGAGTGCAAAGCCCCTGTGCATCGCCAGGTGTGACCCAAAAAGAAAAAAAAAAGAAAAGAAAGAAAGAAAGAAGAGAGGATGACGGACATTTGCTCAGCTCCATGTTCATTTCTGTCTTTCATGGCCTCATGAGAGTCCTGAGCTGGTTCCCTTCTAGAATCCCCTCCTCGGAGACATCAGGGGTGAGGAGGTTGGGTCTCAGTGTGGCCTGTGTGACTCTGAGAGCTTTTGAAACTTGCCAGGTCCAGCTGCACCCACACCAACTCACAGACTCACTTAATATTCCTGTGGCTGGATACCAGGCAGCCAGTGCTTTCTCTGAGGGAGTGAGAACCATACCCAGCAGCACTCCAGCACCGCGGGATATTAAGAATCAAACCCGGGGCTCCCACAAGGGGAATGGTGGGCTTAGTCTTTGAGCCACCTCCCAGGCCCTCAGTAATCCTTCTCAAGCTCCTAGAGTCATTCATATGCTCAGCCAAAGTTGAGCATCACTGATATGTCTTGTGACATATCACAGCGCCACTTCTCAAAGCTAGCTACATAGCACAGCCACCAGGGGAGGAGGAGGAGGGTTTGCAAATACAGAGATCTGAGTTTCACCCCCAGGGAGTCTGTTGAATTTGGTCTGGAGGGGAACCCTGTTTCTATTATTTTCCAAAACTCTCTCTGCAGCCTTAGTGCACTGCCAAGTGTTTCCAAGACTGGAGATAGAGCTTGGTAGTGAGCAGGACCTGCTTTGCAGGAACCAGGATGCACATTCAAACATCAGAACCACAAACCACCTGCCAGGGCCCCCCGTGTCTATCTTGGAAGCTCCAAGTACTGCCAGTGTGGCCCCCATGGTCCCAGCAGCTCCGCCTCCTGGGGCTGAGCACAGCCTGACCCAGTGAACCACTCTCCCCAGTGACCCCCAGGTGCTTCTTGAGAAGTCCAGAATTTTTATTTATTTTTTGAGGGTTTTTGGGGGGCTACACAACCTGAAATGCTCAGGGGGTTCTCCTGGCTCTGCACTCAGGAATTATTCCTGGTAGTGCTTGGGGGACTATATGGAGTGCCAAAAATCAAACCCAGGTCAGCCGCGTGCAAGCCAAGCGCCCTCCCCTGGCATTGCGCCTGTCCTATCGCTCCAGTCTCAAGCCCAGAACCTTTTCTAGAAAGAGTCTGGAGGATAGGGGCTGGAGCAATGGCATAATGGGTAGGGCAGTTGCCTTGCACACGACTGACCTGGGTTTGATTCCCAGCATCCCATATGGTCCCCTGAGCACCACTAGGAGTAATTCCTGAGTGCAGAGCCAGGAGTAACCCCGGTGCATCGCCGGGTGTGACCCAAAAAGCAAAACAAAACAAAACAAAACAAAACAAAACAAAACAAAAAGAAGGCGAACTGTAAAGCGAAATGATAATAACTTACGTTACCCAGGCTCTGTGCAGAAGATCTTAGCAACATTAGTGTAAACTCTACCAAAAGCTCTGTCAATACTATGCCCATGTTACAGAGTCAGAAACAAGGATTTAGAGAAATCTAGTAATTGTCCTTAGGCACAATTTTAAGATTTAGTAAGTGATGGGTGTCTGGAAATTGATTCCAGGTCAATCTAACTCTGTGCTCTATGCCTGTAAATCAGCCAGAGAGCAGTTCAGAGGCCTCACTGTCGGGCTTTTCTCAATTAGCTCCTGCCTCCAGGCCAGAGGGGCTGTGCGGACTCTCTTGCTAAAGTCGGAGAGAACATTTTTTTTTTGTCTTTATTTGTTTATTTTGGTTTGGGGGCCACGCCTGGAAATGCTCAGAGTTTACTCCTGGCTCTAAGCTCAGGGGTCATTCCTGGCGGGGCTCTGGGGACCACACAGGATGGGGGAGATTGAATGTGGGTCTGCTGCCTGCAAGGCAAGTGCCTGGCTGGCTGTCCTATTGCTCTGGGCTCTGAGAGAAAAAATTTTTTTCTTAAATTTCTTCTTCTTATTCTGATTACTTTTAAAATTGAATTGTTTTAAAAATTGAATTACCATGAGATACACAGTTGCAAAGCTGTTCATGGCTGGGTTTCAGTCACACAATATTCTAACACCCATACCTCCACCAGTGCACATTTCCCAACACCAGTGTCCCCAATTTCCCTACCCCTTAACCTCCACCCTCTCCTAGTCTGTCTCTATGGGACTTTTATTTATTTATTAATTTTGATTTTTAATGGAATCACTGTGAGATACAGTTACAAAGCTTTCATGATTGAGTTTCAGTAATGCAAGGATTGAACACCCATCCCTCCACCAGTGCACATTTTCTAACATCAATGTCCCCAGTATCTCTCTCACCAGCCCCACTTCACCCCACCCCCTGCCTCTGTGGCAGACACTTACCCTCTTACTCTCTTTCTACTTTTGGGTATCATGGTTTGCAATATAGATACCGAGAGGCCATCGTGTTTGGTCCTTAGTCTACTTTCAGCACACATCTCCCATCCTGAGAGATCCCTCCAACTATCATTGACTTAGTGATCCCTTCTTCATCCCAACTGCCTTCTCCCCCAGCTCCTAAGGCAGGCCTCCAAATCATGAAGCAATCTTCCTCGTCCTTGTCTTCTCTGTCCTTGGGTGTGTTAGTCTCATATGATGTTATTCTATATTCCACAAATGAGTGCAGTCACTCTATGTTTGTCCCTCTCTTTCTGACTCACTTCACTCAGTATGACATTCTCTGTGTCCATCCACCTGTAAGCAAATTCCTCTCTGGGACTTTTAAACCAGGACTAAACATGGTGATTAAGTGATTAAGTGAAACATGGTGCTAAACTCCCCTGCAGGCTCTCCTCCAGCAAACTGGAGATTGAATAATTGTAAAAACATAGATGTTCTTGCATTGATGAGACACTGTTCCCCAATAGTGCGATTGTGTGAATTAGTATGATTTAGTGAAATGTCCAGAAGGAAGAAATTCAAGGTCCATAGGTTCATATTCATCTCAATGTCGGGTCAGGAGAGGAAGGAAGGCCTGGCATGCAACAGCCATGGTTTGGGTCCCCAGCACCACGTGTGGATCCTGAATACCTCTAAGATACTCCTGAGCACAGAGCCAGGAATATCCCATGAGCACCACCAGGTGTTGCCCCAAACAAACAAGCAGGAAGTAATCTCATTGTGGTCACTGAGCACTAGCACTGTGAAACTTTCTGGACATCTTCCTCATGCTTTGCACATATCCCCTGTCTAATAAAGATTGTTCGTTTATCAGTTGTCATTCTCACTTTCCAGTGGATCAAAGCATAGACGCCACTAGAAAGAATTCCAGAGTTTGACCCGTATGTATGGAGATGATAGATAATAATATACTTACTACAATACTTTTATTTTTAAATTGAGTTTTCAGGTTATTCACCCATGTATTTTCTCTCCCCTCTCTCCCCTCCTTCCCCATAAGAAAATATTGAACCAGAGAGAAAGTATAGCAGGTCAGGAGCTTGCTGCCTTGCACACAGCGGATGCTGGTTGGATCCCTGACCAGACGGAGTGACCCCTGAGGGATCCCTGAGCCCCATCAGGAGTTATCCCCGAGTACAGAGCCAGGAGTAAGCCCTGAACACAGTCAGGTGTGGGCCTAAAACAAACAAAAAACAAAGACATGTCTATATATAATAGTTTCTCATTCCATGTGTGTGTCATTGTCACTGTCACTGTCCTCCCGTTCTTCATCGATTTGCTTGAGTGTGCCCAGTAATGTCTTCATTGTGAGACTTGTTGTTGCTGTGTATTTGGCATATTGAATACGTCACGGGTAGCTTGCCAGGCTTTGCCATGCAGGCGAGATACTCTCGGTAGCTTGC